>PVJX010038685.1:0-16181 GCA_004027295.1 Dolichotis patagonum
GCTCCCCCACAGGCTCTTGGCCTCCTCTCAGGGTCCTAACTCCCCTCTGTGGGCTCCTGGCTCCCTAATTTGTAAAGCGAATGCTGGGTATGGTCACCCCGGAGCCTGTGGAATCTCAGGCAGGCCAGGCCACCATGCTTTGTCCCAGGCAGGTCTCCAGGAGGTTCCCTGGGAGTGAAGGGCCTACAGGTCCCAAAGAGTCAGGCCAGAATGTTGGTTTCTGAAAAGTTCCCGGTCCCAAACAGACCTGGCCAAGATGCCAGTCTGCACAATATTCCCAATCCAAACAGCCTGGGCCACTCTGTGGGTCTGAGAGTTTCGGGTCCCAAAGAGACAGGCCGAGATGCTGCTTTCTGGGAGACTTCCTGGGGGTGAAGGGTGGGGCTACGGGCTCAAACAGACCTGGCCCAGATGCCGATCTCCAGGCAGTTCTCTGAGGATGAAGGGCGGGCCTACCAGTCCCAAACAGTCGCACTGAGATGCAGGTCTGCACAGACTTTCGATCCAAACAGCCCAGGCCACTCTACGGGTCTGAGAGTTTCGGGTCCCATAGAGACAGGCTGAGATGCTGCTTTCTGGGAGACTTCCTGGGGGTGAAGTGCTGTATGACTTTTGAGGTCCTCTTTTTCATTATTGCCTATACTTGTTCCTGATGAACTAGATGCTTGGGATTGCATTTTGCCTTTTCATTTAGTCATTTTCTTCGTTTGGGCAAATATCTGGTCTTTCTATCCCAACAGTCATACCTTTCTGTAATGTGTGTTTTAGGGTCCTACTGTGTGGTTGATATTTGTCAAATTGCTGGGTACCACAATGAAGAGGAGATCCAGTCTCCTAAATTCCTCCTACTGTGCCTGTTGGGTGAGTCCTATATTCTTTCTGGGCCAACTAGCCCAGAAGTATTGATGTAGGGCAACTCTTATTTCCTGCTGTTGTTATATCTTCAGATTGTTGCAGGTCACCAGGTCTCCCTGGCTATAGCGTTTGTGTCAGCTGAGGCCCTACTGTGTCACTGGGGGTCTCATAAGTTCTTTTAATTTCCTCTAAGTTGGGGGGCCTTACTGGTGCACTCCTCAACCTGTCTGATGTTTCTATGTGGGGGAGGGGGTTGCCCATTCTCTTGCTAGGTTAGCCAAGGTCTTACAATTGGAGGGAGTTTCACTTCCATTCCTAGTTACACATTGCAGACTTGTGCTTTAGAGGGCAAACTCACCACACTTACTGGACCCTGATGAGGTCTTCTGTTTGGGTGAGGGGCTCCTGAGTCTCTCATCCAGCCAGCACAGTAGTCCACTGTAGTCCAAGGTTCGGATGTTCCCGGTGGAAGGGTGGGTCCAGCAACAGTGGTCCCAGGCAGCTCAGGCCTGCACCAGGCTTCCTCAATGTCCCTGGAAGAAGGGTGGGCCCAGGAACTGCAGTCCCAGGCTGCTGAGGCCTTCCACTGCTGGTTTCCGTGATGCTCCAGGCAGGCAAAGGGTGGGCCCAGCAGCCTGTCTTCTATAGTTTTAACTGTATATTTTTATTATTTCATTCTTTCTGCTCCCTTAGCTTATTCCACATGGGTATTTAAAGTTTTCTTTAGTTGCCTTCTTTGAGATTGTAATATATATTTATGAATAATTAAACTTAACTTTAAATAATACTGTATATTTTCATTAATGTTGTGAGGATTCCTAAAACAGAGTATTGCTAATTTGTCTTTCCTGCTCCTACAATATTAATTTATTTTTTATTTATATATAATTTTTGGTACTGGGTATAGAATTCATGACTTTGTACTTGTCAGACAGGAACTGTGCCATTGAGCTATATCCCCAACCCAAAACCAATTTATTTTGCTATGCATAAATGATAAAAATTCAATACATTTTTTTATTATTTGATTTGAGAAAATTGTTATCTATTATATCAAATCAGAATAAAAAACAAAATATTATATTTTACCCTCATCCTTCTATTCTGCCAACATTTCAGGGCTATATCATTAACCTCCTTAGTAAGGAATTATTTTTCACTTTGCAGGAATCTAAGGAACCAAATAGCACAGCCTAGTCTTTTCTGAATTTATTTTTCTTTTAAAATTACAGCTGAGGGCTGAGGTTTAGCTAAGCGGGGTAAGCACCTGCCTGAAAGCATGAGGCCATGAGTTCAATTCCCAGTAACAATAAAATGAAATGAAATAAAATAAGAGATGGTCATAAATACTGTTATATTTTAGTACATGTATAAATATATACCTTAGATAAATATATGCAGATATTTGTGTATAAATATCTTTGAAATTCATTTTATGTAATACCCTGCTTTTTATTTAGTATATTTGAAAACCATTATTATTAAATTAATACTTATAGATTTTAGAATGTTTAGTTTCCTGTTTCAAGTAAGCCTGGGGAATTTACACAGTTAAATTATCTCTTAAAAACTGATGCTTCTTAGAGGAGAAACTCTTTGAAATAATTTTCAATGAATTCACTAAAAAAATGTGCAATAAGACACTGCAAATGATAAAACAGATGAATTACATGCAAAGTAAAGGACTCTGATACCCAGCAAGGTCACTTCTATTACTGGGTACACTTTGATGGTTCTAACCTGAACTGAACAGGACAGATTCTTAGGAAAAAATAAGAAAAGCTTTCTTTCCTCCATAGGATATACTTACTGAAAGAGTATTAGTATTTACCAGGCAGTGACATGCCCAATTTTTTTTTTCAGTATTTCCACATCTGAATCCTCATGATCTTTCAGGGTCTGCTTTTCTCTCATTTTCCTGCCCACTTTCACACTAAGACATCTCATTACTTAGCTTTCTGGAATTTTAGTCCTTAAGCTGCTGGAAGGAAACCTGGACTGTTATGCACTTTCCCAATAGGTGACTATTAGAAAAATATGGTATATTTTCTTGTTGTTTGGATGGCAAAAATAATATTGACTGACAAATACTTTAACTGCTACTTCTATAAAAGATAGAAACCTACTCACCTCCACTCCAGAAATGTCTGTAAAATGGCTGTTATCATCTCTCACTTGGAGTTGTGAAATATTGCAGGGAAGCAAGTTTTTGTTTTTCTGATTAAAGGGACTAACATTTGATGAGTTTGCTTCCTGACCTAAAAACTCAATTCCCAGTGAATGAATTGTTAAGCAGCATGCATTAGAAGTTATATGTCTAATCATCAAGACCTGAGATGTCTTCCAGATCACTATCCAGAGACAGAAGTTTCTAGAGTAAGTCATGACAAGACAAAGTCTCCATATAAATATCCATCAAAAAATAGAAGCATATGGTGGTCAGTGTAACTACAATGAAAAACAAACTGATTAATGGATTTAATCATTGTTTCTAGTACCAGTGATTTCTATAAAGCTGTGAGAGTGAAAGTTTAAAATTCTAATTTCTATCAACTTATAATTTCTACCTGAATTTTTATAAACATGAGTATATGTAATGCTATTATATGAAATATTAAGCAAATTATTAAAATTATGTTCCTTTCTCTTGTATTCAACACATAATGTTGAGTTACACATTGAAAAATATATGTTGGTTAAAATGTGGCAGTCATTCCTTTTCCTTGCGAATTCTCAGTGAAAGAAGTAACTGTTCCTATCTTGCTTTGAACAAGAGTAAGTCCACTTAGATGTTCAGTTCCAATTCATATTTTAGGGGTGATATGTTAAAAATTTCATATCAAATTTACCATCTCATTCATATTTACTAATGACCCACAACATGGACATGCTGTTAGATTCCAAATATAATGTCTGTTGAACTCTCATATCCATGGAACACGATGAAAAATATCTCTATAGTAATGATGACACAAAATGTGCAGTTATAAAAATGCTTCTTTATTACAATTTTTTATTTTAAAACAAAATAGTAAAAAAGACTAAAAACAATACAGAATTTCAAATCAACATAATAGGAGATTAACAAAGGCTACTGTATTGTATATTCTTCAAAGTGCTTGCTCAGATTACAAGACACAGGAATGATAAAATGATCAGACAATGAAAGCACAAACTGTTCTTTTGATGCACTAACAGAAATTAACATTATGGTTATCTATCTTGATTATATATACATATATAATCATTTCCCTCATTGCTTTTCTCCTTTCTCCCATTCTACCTGCTCTTCCTTTTGAGCAATTTCTTCCTTTTCACAAAATCTAGTTTACATTTTGGATTTTATTTACTCTTTCAGTGTTTTACACTAAGGAAACAGTATGATGTTTATGCATACAAGTCTGATTTATTTCACTTATGAGTATGGTCTCAAGTTGCAACCATTTATTTACAAAAGCCTCAAGTTTATGCTTCTTTATAGCTGAGCAGTACTCAATTGCATACAAATACCACATCTTTTTTATCCATAGGGTGGATGATGAGAATTTGCATTGTTTCCAAGATTTAGCTATTACAAGTTGTGCTACTATAAACATGGATGCCCATATATAGCTGTGGTATGATGATCTCAGTTCTTCTGGGAAAATACACATAAAGGAGAATAGCTGGGTTGAAGGGGACTTTCAAACATAATGTTTTGAAGAATCTTAACACTGACTTCTACAATGGTTGTACTAGTCTACAATCCCACCAATGGTGGAGAAATGTTTCTTTTCCCCTACAGCTCAGCCAGCTTTGATATTGGCTGATTTCTTGATGACAGCCATTCTTTGTGGAATGAGGTGGTATCTCAGTATTGTTTTAATTTGCATTTTTTGAATGACCAGTGATATTGAACACTTTTTCATATATTTATTTGCCATTCATAATTCTTCATCTGAGAAGTGCATATTCTTGCCAGATGGCCATGTTTGGATTGGATCTTTGAATCTGAGGGGATCTGATTTTTTTTTCAATTGTTTATATCTTTTGTCTGAGGGATAGTTGACTAAATTTTTTCCCATTTTTTGGGTTATCTTTTTACTTAGCTGATGATTTGTTTTGATCTTCAAAAACTTTTTAATAAGATGAGATTCTAGTTATTTATTTGTTGAAGTACTTCCCATGCAGTTTTTATTTTGTTCATGAATTCTCTGCATATTGCTATGTATTCAATATTTCTACCCACTTCCTGTGCCAGTAGATTTAGTGTTTCTGTTTTAATATTTAGCTCTGTGATCCATTTTGACTTTATCTTATGGCATGATTATAGACATGCCTAATTTAGTCTTCAGCAAGTGGAAAGCCAATTTTTCCAACAACACTTATAAAAGAGACTAACATTCTTACAATAAACATGTATTTTAACCAAGTTTGCATTAAATCTATTTAAAACTTTTGGAAATATTGCCATTTTTACAATGTTGATTCTTCCTATCCATGAGCAAGGGATATCTGTCTTTCCATTTTCTGATATCTTCTTTGATCTCTTTTATTTACAGTGCTTAATTTTCAGTGTGTATATATTTTATAACCTTTGTAAGATTGAATCTTAAGTATTTCATTTACTTTGGATGCTGCTGTGAAAGGTATGATTTGCCTAATTTCTCTCTCAATGTGCTTGTTGTTCGTGTACAGGAATGCTATTAATTTTTTACAGTATTTTGTATCCAGCTATGCTACTGAATTTGGTTATTCATTCTAGAAGTCCTTTGCTGGAGTTTTTGGGGTCTTCTATGTAGAGTATCAAGTTAACTTCTAATAAAGATAATTTAAATTGTTCCTTTCATATCCTTATTCTTGTTATTTCTCTCTCTTGTCCAATTTCTCTGGCTAACATTTTCAGAACTATCTTGAAAAGCAGTGGTAATAGTGGACATCCTTGTCTTGTTCCTGATTTCAGATTGAAAGCTTTCGCTTTTTGTACATGTAGTACAAAGTTGACTGTTGGTTTGTCACAGATGGTTTTTATCAGACTGAAGTAAAGACCATCTATACCATTTTTCTGTATCATAAATGAACATTATACTATATAAAATTTTTTCTGCACCTATAAAGATGATCATGTGGTTTTTGTTTATGGTTTTGTTGATATGATGTATTACATTTATTGATTTGTGTATGTTGAAACATTCCTGCATTCCTATGATGAATTGCTTTTGGTCGTGATATATAATCTTCTTGATGATTTGCTATATTCCATTTGCTAGTATTTATTGAGTATTTTTGCATCTATGTTCATTAATGTACTTTTTTTTAATTTTATTTAGAAAGAAAAAAAACAACCAAACAAAACAGAAAAAAGAGTAGCAACAATACAGAATTCCAAAGGAAAAAAAGAAAAGAACAACAACAAAAAACACCACTAAGAAATCACTGGTTGATAAATTACATACTGTCATCTTGGAAATAGTTGTTCAAGTTATAAAATTAAAGCATATAAAGTAGACATTCAAAGAGTGAGACTATTAACAGTTCTGCTCAACAATCTTAACAAAAACAGTAGTATGGTCATCTATCTTCCACACTTAAACATACATGCAGTTATATCCTTTAGAGCACTTTCTTTTGCTCTCTCTTTTACAGTAGCAATTATGCATTTTGGGTTTTAATACTCCTACAGTTCTTATTACTTTTTTATTTTAAAGAGAATAAAACAAAAGAGGGCAGAACCAAGCAGATCAGAACAGAACAACATAAGCAACACAACACCTTACAACAAGACAACCGGACACATTAATGTACTCTTTTCTGAATGGAATTTTTTCTGATCTTGGTGTCAGAGCAATACTTTCCTCTAGAAATGAGTTAAGGATACTTGTCTCTCTTTCAATTTCATTAAAGAGTTTGAGGAGTATTATCATTAAATCTTCTCTAAATTTCTTATAGAATTGAATCATGAATCCATCAAGACCTGGGCTTTACTTTGTTGGTAAATTTTTCATTACTTGTTTGATTAACTGATATTGGGTTATTCAGAAGTTTTGTATCTTCTTGATTCAGATTTAGTAATTTATACATTTCTAAGGATAGGTCCATTTCTTCTATATTTTCTACCTTATGCAAGTGAATATTTTCAAAGTAAGTATTGATGATCTACTGAAATTCCATAGCATCCATAATGATTTCACTCTTTTTATTCCTTAGTACAGCAATTTGAGGTTTTTCTTTTTTGTGGGGGGGGGTGGCTACAGATTTATAAATATTATTTATTTTTTCAAAGAGGAAACTGTTCTGTTAATTTATTCTTTGTGTTGTTATCTTAGTTTCCATTGCGTTACTTTATGCTCTGATCTGTATAATTTCTTCCTATCCATGAGTTTGGGCTTAACTCATTCTTTTTGTAGAAACCTGAGGTGCAGCATTAAGTTGTTTACTTGTGTTCATTCTGTTTTCCTGATGTGACAATTCTTTACTTTACATTTCCAAGGACTACTTTCATTGCATTTCAAAGGTTCCAATGTGTTGTATCTGCATTTTTATTGAACTGCAGATATTGTTTAATTTCTTCTTTAATTTCCTTTCTGACACATGGTTGTTCAGGAGGGTGTTATTTAATTCCATGTAATTTTAGTTTTTACAGTTTCTTTTGCCATTAATTTCCAATTTCAGTGCACTGTGGTCAGATAATATGCTTTTGAAGTAGCCCTTTTCATTTACCTAGACATTTTCTATGGGCTAATATGTGGTCCTATCTTAAAGAACATACCATGTACAGCTGAGAAGAACGTGTATTCTGATTCTATTGGGTGGAGTATCCTGCAAATATCTAGGAAGTCCATTTGTTCACAGGTTTGATTCAGTTCTGTTATTTCCTTGTTGAATTTTTTGTCTAGTTGGTCTATCTCTTTGTGATAATGGAGCATTAAGTTTCTCCATTAAAATTGGGTTATGAATATTTGATTTTTCATGTGTATTAGTGTTTTTCTTAAAAAGTTGGGTGCTCCTATATTTAGCACATATCTATTAATAATTGTCTATTTATAATTGTATCTCTTCCTCTTGAACTATTCTCATAACAAGTATGCAGTGACTTTGTTTGTCTTTTGATTATGTTTGATTTGAAGTTCACATTGCCTGCCAACAGAATAGTTACTCCCCTTTTTCTTTGTTTTTTTTTTTGTTGTTGTTGTCGTTGCATTGAATATTGTTTTCCATCCCTTGACTTTCTGTTTATGAGAGTTTTTTTTAGTTAGATGTGTTTCTTGCATACAGCAGATTGTTGGATCTTGTTTCTTGATCCATTCTGCCAATTCATTTCTTTTAATTTGTGAATTGAGACCATTTATACTGATGGTTATAAATGACATGTATTGGCTTATCTTCTTCATGTTATTTTCCTGTTGCTGGTTCCTTGCTGCTCCCCTTTATAATTTCTTGCCCTACCTGGTGGCTTGTTTCCATTGGTATTGTGGGAATTGTGGTCATTTTTATCTCTATCTAGAATATCTTTCAATAGTCTCTTTAGGGTTAGTTTTCTGGACATGAATTTCTTCAGTTGTTCTTTTTCTTGGAAGCATTTCATTTTTCCATTAATTTTAAAAGATACATTTTAGGATACATCAATCTGGATTGAAAGTTGTTTTCTTTTGGGGCTTCACATTCTTCACCCCAGGCTTATCTTGACTTGAGCGTTTGTGTTAAGAAATTAGTCATGGTACTAATGAAATTCCCTTGATTGAGAATCTGTTTCTTTTCTTTAACAGCTTTTAGTTTTGTTTTATATGCTAACTTTCTGGGATCTTGATTATTATGTCTGGGTGTATATTTATTTTGGTTGTGGCCAATGAAGTTCTGTATGGCTCATTTATCTGTATTTCAGATTCTTTTCCCATGTTTGGGAAATTTTCTGCCACTACTTTGAAAATAGTTTTTATCTCACTTGCATTGACTCCTGTTTTTATTAACACCTATCAATCTTTTATTGTTTTTCTTTGCATCACCTTGGAGCTGTTGAATTGTTATTTCATGGTCACTAGTAGTTTTTAAGAATTCTTTCCTTTCATGGTCACTAGCTGCAATCTTGTGCTCAAGGTCTGAAAGTCTTTCTTCAGTTTCTTTTGAGTGGTTTTGCCAACTTTCAATGGAGTTTTTTATTCCCTGAATATCTCTTTGAATTTGCTTTGTTTTTTATTTCTTTCCTGTATTGTTTACTCAAGGTTTGCATCATTTTCCCATGCTGCTGTACATTTTTTCTTATGTCTTCTCTACCTATGCAATGCAACTTGTTCATTAAAGCTGTCATTTCCTTCTTTACCTGAAAGATTATTTCTCATCTGATTTCCTCTATAGACTCATCAATTTGTTTCTTTACTTCACATGCTATCTTTCCATAAACTTCAGGTATGTGATTTTCAGTGTCCTCTATTTCAATGTCTGTTGTACTTATATCAGATGGGCTGGGGGTTTGAGATTGCATTTTGCTTTTTGTTTTGTCATTTTTATCTTTTGGTTAATACTTTGGTTTTTTTAATCCCACTTGTCTCAACTGTCCATTATATGTGTTAGGGATCTACTGGGTGTTTGATACTCATCCAGTCTCTGGGTAGTGTAGTGGTGTGGCCAGTTACCTGAATTCATCTTTTTGGGTCAATTGGGTGAATTCCATATTTTTGCTAGGCCTACTAGCTTGATAGTATTGATTGGAACCAATTCTTTCCTGTTGTTACTGTGGGTTCAGCCCGGTTCAGTTCACCATACCCACCTGTCTGTACGTGACTTGCACCCCTGCAAAGACCCTGCTGTGTCATTTGGGGTCTCATAGGTCCAGCTTGTTACTCCATGTTTGGGAGGCCTCACCAGTGTTCTCATCAGCCCACGAAGTGTCCTCTGAAAGGAGGAAGGATTCATCTGCATGCTCACTGGCCTTCCGGGTGGGGGAAGATTTTTCCAATGTTCCCACCAACCTACTGAGGTCCTCTGCTTGGGAGAAAACTCATTGTACTCTCACCATCCTGCCAAGATCACCTGAATGAGAGCAGGTGTTCCCAAGTCTCCCGCCAACCAACTGTGGTACTGCAGGTGTAGGTTTCTTTCGTTGATGCTATTGTGGGTTACTGATGTCATCTGGTGTAGGAGAAGGGCAGCCAAGGTGACCTTCAGCTGTTGATGTCATTCAGCTGAATGGTACTGACAACTTATACCCCCCTCAGCTGCTCAGGACCCTGAGCACTCAAAAGATGAAGTTATACTATAATACACACACACACACACACACACACGTGATATCATATGTGTATCAGATGCAAATGATATCAGAGCTGTCATATCCATGAACAGCTCTCCTTTTTTTATTTGAGCTCAACAATTGTTTCTCTGCTGTTTTCTACTGCACTAAAGTTTAATTTCAGTGATAGATTTAAAAAGCATGCTTTCTCCTGGGTTGCCTTATTGGTCAAAATGACGCTAAAATTGGTTTTTAAAATATAATGTATAATATTATTTATTATGACTTGAGAGTCTCTCATTGTTTAAAAATAATGTGATTGGGTTTTCATAGATCATCAAATATTGTCCAGATATTAAACAATAATCCTATAAGGTGGGGAGAGATTATTGGGCAGGACTCCAACTGATGAATAAGAAAGAAAGAAGCTGGCTAAGATAATTTTAACCAGGTCTTCTTCATTAATGGAGGCCCCCATGACCTCTTTAGCTTTATGGGAGTTATCCCAATAATCAGTATAAAAATATATTATTGTAGTATGTTTACATTGCCCATCATCAAAAGGTATAAGTTTTACAAATTATACAGTGTTTTATTTAAAGATCCTCTGGTACAAAGTTTTCATACAGCTATGTCAACTGATTCTTATTAACCTTGTGGTACATCAAATGTATTTATTCCTTGAGATATGCAGGTCTTCCAAAATATGAAACATGGATTGTTTATGGTGATAGACTTTTCTTTTACATTGAGACCTCTGCTTTTAACAAAAAATTATGAGATGTACATCCCACTAAAGGTCATTAAGTTATGTAAAAATGTCTCATGTACTAAATAAAAATGACTGATTAAAAGGGGTATTTCATGTAAAATTGAAAATTCGAGTGTGTTACAAAATGTTATCCTAATTTGTCATCTACAATGCTATATATAACTTTGATTTCTAATTTTCTGTGTAAAATATGCAACTGTCTATTGACATTCTATAAGCATTCACATGGTAAAGCATCCTTTAGTTAGTAGAAAATAGTATTCTTTTTATGGGTTAAGATGCTTGATATTAAATAATACAGTAATGTTAAGCTTATTGTCTCTGCTACATTGCACTATCAGTCTTTGCTTCTAAATGTTCAACAACTGAGGATTGGAGACTAAAAAGACAGATAGGCTATAAGGATAGTTAATATTTTGGCCCTAGCCCTCCAATGTCTAGCAGGACCCAGGACAAAAGAAAATCTCTGATGCAACATCTATAATCAGTGAGTCTCTGGCCTTCTGATCAAGGACATTGTGGGACCAGAGAAGGAAGTGGTTGGTGTATGGTGTGCCTAAAGAGAGTAGCCAGGGAACAAAAAAATCTCTCAGGATTTCACAGAAACAAACCTCATCAAGGAATGTGCATGACTCATCCAGATGGCTGACACAACTGAAGTATTAAGTGGTGCTGTGCATAGTTCCAAGGAAATTCCTAAGAAGATTTAACTAAATTTGATACATAGCAAAAAAATCAATTTTAATTAACACAGATCTTACATTAACTTGATCTTGAACATCCAACAAAAAGTGTAACTACAAGAAAGAAAATTATACACAAAATCCTCCAGACAGGGCTCCTCTAGCTTCAACTGACCACCCATCCCTTGCAGCTAAAAAAGAGAAAAGAGAGATGTTGGGTGTGTCTAAAGCTGAGATCAATCACATTTGCAGGGCTGAAGCAAGAATGTCCTGAGAACAGTGTCTGGATGGGTCATGTGAAAATGTTGCTCCAGGCCTAAGAACACCAAGCCCTTAAGTTACCTTGGGGATAGATTGCTAGCCAGTGGGGTAACATATAAATTTAAATTGGTATATGTATAAATAAACACTGCATTCATTGATTGAGCAGTAGTTTTCCACCCATCTAGAGAGAGAGAGAACATCACCTGATCTCAACTTTCATCTCACTTCTTTGTTTTCCTCTCTACTCACCATCTTTCCTCCACAGTAACATGTACATCTGTAGCTGCATGCTATGGAGATCAAATTTGCATTGAGTAGAATTTGAATGTTAACTTTATAGTTGTAAAATAATAGAAATGTGCTTCTAAAATATGTTCCAAAAGTTAAGTCTTATACTATTTTGCACATATGAGTTTATAAAGGATGTTTGAGAATTTAAAATAGTTGCAAAATTATTTTAAAATAATTTAAATAACTGTAAAATAATGAAATTCAGTCATGCAATGTTGATTTTATAGAAAATGTGCCATCACTTAGAAATATTGTTCTCTTTATGTATGTAAGTATATTTTTATATTGATAATATTTCAAAAGATCAAATATATTACTTGAATATTTTTAAATTTAACAAACCAATAAATATGGTGTTTGGTACTAGAAAATTTGATCAAGTCAATTGTTTCTTTAAATTCTTGGCTCAATTAGGCCTTGAGATTTTACTTTGCTATCTTAGGCATGTAGTGACTTTCCTTAAAAAGAATTCTTTCAAATGGGTTTTTATTATTAGCTAAAAGAGAAAAGTCTAGGTATTATATATGACAAAACTTAAGAGCTTTGTTACTCAGTATGGTTCCTGCTATTGATGTGCACATCCTTACTCTAGAACTGAGACATAGCACTGACTCTTAGGTAAAATATGTGGACAGTTTCCTTTCATCTGGACAGTGCACTTATCAAAAGAGAATTTCTCAGCATTTCACAAGCAGAGATGTGTTCAACATACCTTTCTCAACCTATGTACATTTTTCTCCTCATAGTACTTCCAGGCTGCTACTCTTCTCTCCTCCCTTCAAATTGCTCAACCACAAGATAAAACTCATTCCCGTATTTCCTTGTGGGGGACTTGGCCCATGAGTGAATGGTTAAAGTTCAGGACAAAAACACACAGCTCCATGAGGAGTGATGGTTTAAGACATGGGACAAAAGCACACAAGTAATTAAACTGCAGGGCAACAGCACACAGACTGTGTGAGGAGTGAATCATTCAACACCAAGTTTGGACTAGTGAAACATGTTGCATCTGATCATTGTCCTTTCTTTCTCTCCAAGAAATATCATCTAGCTTTCAGACAGATCTTGACCCACACTGTGTTCCTCTTGCTTTTTTCCTCTTCCTTTTTTCCTCTTCCACTGATGTTCTCAATACAAGTCAGAGAGTTCTTGGCTTTGGGGCTTCTTCTTCTTCTTCTTCTTTCTTCTTCTTCTTTGTTCTTCTTCTTCTTCTTTCTTCTTCTTCTTTCTTCTTCTTCTTCTTCTTCTTCTTCTTCTTCTTCTTTCTTCTTCTTTCTTCTCTTCTTCTTCTTCTTCTTCTTCTTCTTCTTCTTCTTCTTCTTCTTCTTCTTCCTTCTCCCAGGAGATTCCTGAAATCTGGGCACTCGGGTGAAAAGAGCTCTTCTGGACCTCTTGGTGACTGAACTAAGTCTCATCTCTGGGTAACCATGGATCCTCTCTGTCTCTCTTGGTCCCACACTGGGCTGTGTCCTGGCTCTTTGATTCTTGAGCTGCTGTAAGGGAGACCTTGGATTGTTGATCACATTCTCAAAAGTGCCTCACCTTTCAGATTGCCTACCATGGGTTTTCTTTTTCCTTGAAGAGCTAGAAACATTATCTAATGAATACCTGATGATCACTATTTCCTGGAGTATGTGAACTCCAAGTCCTCCCCACCCACAAACGTCTGTAAAGTGATTTCATCACCTGTCCCACCTTCCAGACTTTTAAGGAAATCAGTTTTCACTTTGAATGAGGCAGAAGAAAGTAAACTGTGTATACAGTATGAGGTAAGATATTTTAGGTGAAGCAATTTATAATTTTCAAAATATGACAAAAATTAGGCACCTTTATTTCAACTTGTGGTATAATTCCACCATAGTGTCAGTGGACAGCATGAATAGATGAGAAGAAATGAGTCTAAAATCTGTGTTTGAGAGATCTTTCACATCCATATCCATGCACAGAAGCTTCCTTGAGATGTTAGCACAAAGGTCTCCATGTTAATATTCATCAGAGAATGGATAATTAGGATGGGCACTAGCACTAAAACAAGAAAGAAAAATGCATAATATGAGATTGAAAAATGCATTGTTATAGTGATAAAAAGAAATGTCTTTCATTTATTAACTGCTTATAAAATGTATTATATATGAATCACAATGTTTTTAAAAACCTTTGTCTAAATTACTTCTATTGTATTATCTTCCCCAGCATATACAGATATCTCTCTATTAGTTGTATTGGTCATTCCACCAAAGTACTGTATCATTCATTCTTATTTCAAATTTTCAATGAAGATATATTGCATTTATGCCTTGTATAGGACAAAGACAATTTCAGATATTGATCTAAACATATTTTAGGCTGTACATTTTAATGTTAGAAATTTCAAATCCATATTCCTAATTCAGTAATTATTTACTTGCTATTTCTTATGCATAGCATTGTGTGTTTGATTCATAAATGTAATAAATATCATTTTTATGATAGCTTTACCTGACTTAGAAATTTAATTATTATTTATAAATCTCTATTCTTGAAAACTCTAATTTATAAAGTGTTGACAACCCATATTGTTAAGTAACTTCTTGTTAATTAGAAATAAAGATTACTTGACCTTTAATGTTTTTTCACTTTTACTAACACTTTCTGTATTTTTCTCTACATTAATAAAAATATCAGCCATGTGCTTTTAAGCACATCCATGTGGTGCATTGTGTAAATGTCTTTTCATACATTATTATATTTACTTCAAATATGAATTAAAATTTCCATATGTATAAGAGGTATAGATTTCTTGTTAGGCTCAATTATATTATCTGTCCTTTCTCATTTTCTTTATCATTAATGCATGAAAGGAGACTAAGTTCCATTGACAGATATAAGTTCTCTTCAAGAATAAGGCTTTTAAAAACAACTTTTCCTTAGATTTTGTCTCTTCTTGAAGATATGTTCACCCTCTCTATTGAAATCTGAAGACTTAAAATTCATCAGTAAGTGCTCGGTAACCACATGGAAGGTTTGGGTTCTAGACAGTAATGTATAGTGAAAAGCACAGGAAAGTCATGAGATTATTAAACACATTAATTTGCTTTACTCAGTGAAGAGGTCCAAAGAAATGAAATGGAAATTGTTGATGTGGATCAGAAGAATACGGAAGATCCATTTGGTGTGATAGAGAATTGAACAGGTTTGGGAAAAGATAATTTAAACATAATCGTTACAAATGTCTAAATATGCCACATTGATGATGTTCACAGTGTGCATTCACTAGATATTGAACAACACAAAGGCAGTCAGTACAAGTGCAGCAGGATTGGGCTGAGAGACACTCCACAGAATTAAAAGTGCAGAGGTGCATGTGCTGACCTTGGTTCCACTCATCCTATTGTGGTGATTGAGGGAACTCTGGAGAAAATCTAAGAAGAGTTTCAAAAAGTTTCTCTTTCATCACTAACTCAAACTGGCAAATTTCTTTCCACTTCTGAGACAATATTTAGCAGCCATATTTATTGCTCTTCAGAAAATAAACTGAATCAACATATTTACCATACTTACATGTGAATAGTATCATATCTAAAATTTTTGTTCAGGCCATCTAAAACTTTCATATCCTCTGTGGTCAGCTGGAATTCAAAAACCTATCACAGAAGTAGACAAATTCTATTATATTTACATTGCATGTTTGACAACTCACAAATTTCAAACTAATAAGATTAAATAGTGCAGAAATAGTACTTAAGATACAGGAAGTTTCTAAAAGTTATAAAAATGATGAGAAAGAAACCCAAGTGATTAATAAATACAAGATGGAAGATAAAAAAGAAGTCTGCTCTTATGTATAAGGTATTCAAACTACAGAACAATTCTAAGAAAAAATATTTCTAATACAGGTGAATAAAATTAAGGCTGCTGGAGTTTCTGGGAAGCTACTGGGATGCTGGACTGGGTCCAGCAGATTGCAGGGCCTCAGTCAACCACCTTCAGCAGCCTGGTTTCAGTCCAGGAGGCAGGAACCTTGTGTGAGGACTCTGGGCTTAATTGGGCTGGCCTGGGGACAACCTTGAGACCAGCACTAGCAGCTGCTGAGCTCATATCCACACCCCTAGGACAGGGGATTGTGCCCTGG
>PVJX010038686.1:0-16151 GCA_004027295.1 Dolichotis patagonum
ATAAAAAATAAGAAGAGAAAAACCTCAATATAAAAATGAACACAAGAAAAGGACAGATAATTTTTAGCCATTACAGAAGCTAACTGGAAATTTGTGGCCTCCTTGGAAACTAATTACATAACATTATGTAATACATATGAGGAGATGCTTAAAATAATTAGTATCAAACAATGCAAATTAAAATGAGACCCTAATTTGTACCAACTAGCCCAGTGCAAACATGAAGTTGGATGATGCCAGGTCTTTTTGAGATTGGAGAAACACATAAATATTGCTACAGGGAAGGAGAAACTAGGTTAGTCTTTCTGGAGAAAGCAATCTGTTTCTACTGAGAAAGAGGCAGTATGCGCATTGCCTATGACCCATCAGTTCTCTCCTGTGCATTTAAAGAAACTCTCATCACAAGGGGATTGTTTTTGTTGCTTGTGGTGGCAGGGAGTTGAAAATGAACTCGGGGGTGGGGATTTAGCTCAGTGGCTTAAGCGCCTGCCTGGCAAGCGTGAGGTCATGAGTTCGATCCCCAGTACCAAAAAACAAACAAACAAACAAACAAAAAAAAAGAAAATGAACTCGGCTCCCCTTACCAGGAGAGCAGAGAAGTAAGATGTGGTAGGGCACAGCAGGGAGTATTTTGCAATAATTATACCCAGCCAAATTACTATGACATAGCACTGTGGGCAGATCTTGAAAATATAATGTTCAATAAAAGAAGTAAGGAAGAGAAAGTGCTACAGAATACAATGCTACTCACAAAAATAAAATACAAGAACTGGGTATGAACCTGGAATCTCAGCACTCAGGGAACCTGAGGCAGGATGATCACAAGTTCAAGGCCAGCCTGGACAACTTAATGAAATGCTGTCTCAAAATACAAAGTAAAGAGGGCTGGGAACCTAGCTCAGTGTAAAGCCCTGGGGTTCAATCTTCAGTGTTAACAAAAAGGTGCAACCAGGTAAAACAACATAAATTTTACTGGAACTCATATAAGCAAAAATACATATATAGACCATTGTTAGGTTGATAATATAATTA
The DNA here is from genome assembly GCA_004027295.1 of Dolichotis patagonum. Taxonomy (NCBI): domain Eukaryota; kingdom Metazoa; phylum Chordata; class Mammalia; order Rodentia; family Caviidae; genus Dolichotis; species Dolichotis patagonum. The sequence continues at coordinate 1,033 of PVJX010038686.1, forward strand.
GTTCAAAATGCATTTGAAACAGCTAGCCTCCTGAAACTTACAGCTGAGCATGCAGCAGGCTGTGGAGTTTGGCTGTTTCCCGAGTTTGTCTGCTGACAGGCAGGCAGGTGTGATTGGTTCATTTCTGTGCTGGATTGCGCTGCATTTTACTAGTCCAGAAAACATAAAAAAAAATCAAAGTACAGTTGCTACTGAATCAAAGTAAAAACCAAAACCGAAACCAAAAGCAAAAAACTGTAAGGCAAACCACCACAAGTCAGAGATCATCTGTTCATGAAAGAGGGTGAAATATATTTGTCCAAGTGAGGGGAGAAGGATGAGATGGGCGGGTGGGGATAAGAGAATACAGTTTTTAAAAAATTAGTGCACAAATAAGCAAATTAAAAAATGTGTGGGGCTCTTAACAGGTGACTTGAGTTCAATTTAATGGACATATGGCGAAGAAGTTTCTTTGATTAGTCGCACCAATTTTGATGAATTTGCTCTTTGCCAAGATTGAAAAAAACTACCATCATTTCCAAATTGTTCCCAGCACATCTCCATAGTGTAATGTTTAAAAGATGATTCTAAAGCAAAATTACGTATTAATCAGTTTAATTAAAAACAAATTTTTGAAAATATAGCATCCAAGAGAGTAAAGAAGGAAAAGCCGTAGGTCAGAGCACAGGGACAGGAGAGTCCATTCCAAGTTGCTAAGTCCCGTAGGGTAACTACCACCATCCCAGTTTGTTTCCTTCCTTCTATTCCATATTCTGTGCTGAAATGTAAGCTCATTCGCTGCTATCTACTTTGTCCTCTGGAGAAGACTGTCACCTTCTACATGACTACCGATGTGCCTAACTTTCATCTCTGGTCACCTCAGCTGGCCGCCTCCGGAGCTGGCCTCCCATCCCCCACAGGCCAGCATTGACTGCCGATTTCTTGAGGGCTTTTCTGTCTCTGAGCCCATTAATAGAATGCAAATTGCTTTCCGAAGGGAATTCTCAGGGGAAGCAGATTGTTCCATACTCCGGCATGTGTAGATCAGTTGGAAGGCAGCCAAAGCAGGGCGAATGCAGAGAGGAGAAGATTAGCACAGACGAGGGGGGCTGATCAGAGCAGAGTGGGCCCACGTTTGCCCCTTCTCACTCCTGGGTGAGACCCGTTCTCTCCCAGTGAGCTTCTCCAGTGTGACACCATCCCTGACAGGTTGCCTGGATGGGTTGGATGCTGTCGGTTTTCATCCTTCAGATTCCCTGGGCCTCTTCTTTGGCTCCTCCCCCTCGTCCTCCGGAAGGCGTAGGGTGCCCAGGGCTGCAGTCCGTGCTGCTGCCTACGCTCGCTGGTAGATTCAGCTCAAGAAGTGCTGCCACCCAAGTCCTTTCTAGTCTTCTCTGCACAAACGTTTACTTATATCTTTCCTGGGCTTCTCTCCTTACCTCGCTTTTCTGGTTTACAGTATGAAATATGTGATTCTGCTTCCCCCATGCTGTTGTTTGTAGTTAGCAGGGACTGCGAATTCTGTCCCCAGTCTGTGTGTGTGAAAAATACAACTTTGTATTAAGTGGTTTTTTTTTCAGATTAATAAAATAATGTTTTATATTACTAATAATATTTTATGCTCTGTATAAAAACGTCTAATATAGCTGCATGCAGTGGTGCCTGCCCATAGCCCCAACTATTTGTGAGGCTGAGGCTGGAGGACCACTGGAGCCCAAGTCCCAGGCCAGCCTGGACATTATAATGAGACCCTATCTCAACGACAGAAAAGCATGAGGTAAGTGTATGTGTTTTTCACAATTCATCGGCCGGGAGGAATCTTCAGAGCCCAGGAATCGCAAATGCTACACCTCAAGGCTCCCCGTCTCCCCAGAGTGAGTTGTTAAAGGTTTACCAGCCCATCCTGGCTTTGAGGGCTGCAGGAGGGCCTTGAGGAGAGTGTGAACAGATGATACAGAAACTGAAAACAGCCTCACCTTCAGGCAGAATGTGCCACAGACCCAAGAGCCGTGCTGAAGGACTTGAGAAAAGAGATTTGCTGTGGTGAGCTTGGCGGATGAGCCGTGCCAGCACCGGAGCCTGAGGCAAAACAACAAAGCCCCATTCTGAGCCAGTACAGCTGAGGCGGAGTTAGTGAAACAGGAGAAGCACATTTGAAAAATAGCTGTTGTGCTAATTAGAGTAGTGGTATTTGGAAAATTTGACAATATATGGTTCTTTCTTTTATTAATGCAATTTACAACTGACTTCTTATTTTAGCACATGTGTGACTTACATTTTTATTTTAAGAGGTGACCGTGAGGGGGCCGGGGATTTAGCTCAGTGGCTTAATAGAGCCTGCCTGGCAAGCACAAGATTGGGAGTTTGATCCCCGGTACCAAAAAAAAAAAAAGATGTGACCTTGAGACTGTAAAGCCACAGCCAAAATCTCTTAGTCTTCAGTCTATCTATCTGCAAGACCTTGTCTTACAGGATGTGAGGACAAACCCTAATTTGTATCACAAGGCCGAAAACCTTGGGGGTCATGCATACAGGTGTAGGGTGGTGAGGAGGGGCTTCCTGCTCGTGCCTCTCCAAGGTGGGCCTGTTCCTGGAGGTCTCTGGCTGATGATCCAGGGGTTCCTTATGCGGGCGGATCCCTGCTCCTGTGCTCACCTGGGGATTTGTGTTACTAGAGGCAGCAGCAGTCAAGGTTGGCTTGAGCACGTCCTGCTCTGTTTGGAAAGGTAAGAGAGGGACCATTGTGACGAACATGGATGTGGATAGATGCACAGTGGTTTTTCCAGTTTGATGCACTTTTCCTTGCATTCAGTGAACTACCGTAGCGTGAGAATGACACATGAGAGAAAGAGGTGAAGAAGCTCTTTCCAGTAACTTTCTTCCTAGGGTTTCAGCATTATAGTGTTTGATAATTCTCAAAATTTATTTCTAATGTTGTGCCATTCCATGGTTTAGAACCATCCGTATTGGAGCTGGAAGTCACTTCGCTCCCTACCAGCTACTGACAGACAACCCGGGAAGCAGAGACTTGCCCAGGGCCACAGCTACTTGGTGGCTGTGGAAAGACAGCGCTTACCACTGCACACCTGAAGTTCAGGAGGCCCTTTACTCCTCCGACCCCATATAAATCTCACACGTAGCACATACAAATTGGTTATTTGTCATCAAGAAATTCAAAGTTTGAAATGCTTCAAAGTCTCAGACTTTTGGAGCACCTATATGACACTACAAGTGGAAAACCTCTCACCATGAAACTTTATTGCATGCACAAGATTTTTAAAATATTGTATAAAATTACCTTTAGGCTGTAAATAGAAGATGTATACAAAGCATAAGTAAATCTTGTGTTTAGTCTTGTGTCTTATTCTCAGATTAGCTAAATGTATACGTAAAAATATTCTAAAATCCAAAAAAAAATTAGAAATCTAAAATATTTTTGCTGCCAAGAATTTCAGATCAAGGATACTAAACTTGCATATGGAATGAGCACTTAGTTATTTAAAAGTGACTTCGAAGATAGAGAACTGACACTCAAAGACGATTTCAAAGTCTGTGTATTATTTATGTAGAAATTGACATATTTTGCAAAAATATAGGGTATTGGGTTTTCTAAGTAGTGAAAACGGCTAGGTTAACTTTCAGTGTGTGTATGATTGGTGTCTAACCGGCACACGGGATGGTCAACAGGTGGCAGTGTTGACCTGCTTTGTACCATCTTTGTATGCTGCGGAGAAGAGTGTTGATGCAGACTTCTTCGAAGCACCAGGCAGAGCGATGAGCTAGTGCCAGTGCAGGCAGTGCACCTGGCTCACTGCACCTGCCCAGCACCTTACAGGACGTCTCTCTTGGTATCGTCAAGTTCCCTCCCCCAGAAGGATCTGCTTTCATCTTCCTGTGGGGAAAAGTTTGAGAACACAGAAAAGCAGTGCTGACCAGGCTGGGCTTAACTAGATTGTTCCTTCAAGTTTAATTTACAGAATATTAAAATACTTATTCTCAGCCTGCTTTTAATTTGCAGGCACAGAGGGAGTTGTTTGAAGTAGGAAGTGAGGTGTGAAGGGGTGCTCCAAGGGGCGACCACTCTGGTGTGGGCGACTGTCTGTGATGAGGATGGAGCCAGCCGTGCCATGGACTGAGGGGACTGGTCTGCGCCATGCATGGGTGAAGGAAGGAAGGAAGAAGGAAAGAAGGAAGGACCGAAGGTGACTCTGAGACACACACTCAAAAAATTGACCACGTAATTGGTAATGGAGTCAGAATTTGAAGCTAATATTCAAAGATTCTGACTTTGTGCTTTCGCTGCTGATTGACTCCTGCTCTCCGAAGTGAAGAGGCTCCCTGTGCATGCTCCAGGAAGCCCACTTCCTCTAGCAGAGCTATGTCCTCTAGCTGAGGAGGGGCTCGCTGTGGGAATCAGCCTGGGGCCACAATCTGGCTGCCATGCGATAGTCCTTTCCTGGGATGCTTATACCTGACATCTGGATTGAGAGGATGGTTAGGAATGGCCTTAACCACTTTAGAATAACAGCAGTCAGATTCTGTGGTTCACCAATAGAGGAGGCAACACTCAGGGTGACGCCCCTGGCAGTCGTCATCAGCCTTGTGGGCCTCCTTGGGGCTGCATAAAATGCCTGTCCAAGTGGAGCTGTAGCCTGAGCGCTCATCTAGCACAATCAACACCGAACCCTGCACATTAATCTCATGGCTGTCTGCAGGCTATGAAGCAGCAGTCCCTGGTGCACGCTGACTGGCAGTGATCTTGTGTAATGACCAGTCGAGGGTAAAACACCTCACATTGCTATTCCTTTGTGTTTCCAATTCTCTCCACTCTACAGAATGTGGCTCAGGCCTCCATTGTTTCAAGCCTTCTGAAATCTTTACTGATTTTGCTTTTGTACTTCAGCACCTCAGGCCCTGTGCTCAGCACAGGCATCATCATCATCATCATCATCATCATCTTCATCATCATCATCATCATCTTCATCATCATCATCAACAATGACCAGAACAATAGCTACCATTTGGTGAATGCTGTTCATATACCAAGTCAAATGCCAGAGACTGTTACTCTTTAGGAGACTGGGTCTGCTCTGGATTCTTCACGGCCACTCTGGTCTCTCTTACTTTCACCAAACCCTATGAGGCATTATTAGTATCTTCATTCACATAAGGAGAAATTGAGGCAAAGAGAGATTAAATAACCTGCCCAAGGTCATATAGTTGGAATTTATGAGACTAGGATTTGAGCCCAGAAGTGTATGGTATGTGGACGAGAAAACATGTCCCTTAAGGAGGATTAGAAAGTGACTGTCAAAGAGGATGAATAGTAAGTAACAGAAAGGAGAATGAGCCCTCTTCTGAACTCAGCTCTGCTTAGTTCCAGAGCCCTGCTCCAAACAAGATGTGCTATACCATTTGTATTAGAGAAACAACTGGATATACAGATATGTACATGGAATTGGGTCAAACAACTATAGAGGCTGAGAGATTCGAAGACCTACTCCACTGCAAGCTGGAGTCCCAGGAAAGCTGATGGTGTCATTCAGTCTGAGTCAAAGGTCTGAGAAAAGGGAGTCAATACTGTGAGTCCCAGGCAAAGGCAGGGGCCTAAAGTCAGACTCTAGGCATTGGCCTCGAGCTGTGGAACCATCTGGAAACACCCACTGCTGCAGGAGCTGCAAAGGTAACATGAATAGTAGAAGGAGGGAAGATTTAGAGCTTAGTGAATTCAAGGCTGCTCATAGTTTGCACCTAGGGGCCGGGGATATAGCTCAGTGGCACAGTGCCTGCCTGGCAAGCGCAAGGTCCTGAGTTCAATTTCTGGTACCAAAACAAACACACAGATGAACAAACAACACACACAGGCAAAACATGGTATTGCACCTAATACATCACAGTTCCGTATTGGAAAGCGCGGTAGCTTTGAGGCTAGTCCCAGCTGTCATTTTCTGGTTGGGGAGTCTTAGTCCTTCTCTGAGATTCAGTTTTCCGGCTTATAAAGACATACGGACAATGCCTACTGGACAAGGTTGTTGCGAAGGCTAAGTGGCACAGTTGATGTGAAAGGACCTCGTGCTGTGTCTGGTGGAACGCAGCCTCCTGCCTGCCCTCCCCCTTGCTAGTTGCGGGACCCAGTGTCTCTTTCCTGTGCCCGAGTTCAATGAGGGCAACTAGTGTCTGTCCTTCTCCTGTGAAGCGCCATGCAAAAAAGACTGAAAAAGTTCCTCTACCTGCCTTCCGATGACACTGCCATGCCTAGGGTCTTTGTAGGTTGGGGACAGTCACCGCAGTGCTCAGTCCAAGGAGAGCTCCTCCAGTTACAAGCCAGGCTTCAGCAAAGCCTCAGCCCTGCAGCTCTTCATCCCCGTCCTTCCCAAATCATAGCCCAGAAGGAGAAAAAGGACGGAAAGAGCTTTGCTATTATGTGACATGCTAAGGGCATTCTATGCATTTTTGTGGCATCTCTTTACAACCCTGTAAGGAGGAACTAATATCAATGCCGTGGTTCTCCAAGCTTGGCCAATAGGCCGCCCTCACCAGAGTTGCCTGGAGGCTTCTCAACATGCAGATTTCCAGGGTCACCACAAGTCCAATTCAGGGGCCTGGAAACTGCACTAGTCACACAGCGGCAGAATCCTCTCATCCAGAGGCTCTGAGGCCTAACCTGTCTCATCCTCTATCAAGATCCCATTGCAGAAGTGTTACCTCCAAGTGAGAACCAGGTCAGCCTCAGCAACACATGGGGATGTTGAAGGATGTGCCCCAAGACAGGGGCTAAAGCAAACAGGCAAGGGAACCCAGAAATGCTTCTTTCCAACACGTAACGGGGTCTCAGATACATCTATGAGCTGCCTGAGATCCTTTCAGCCCTGAGCAGTGACTGGGCAGAAGCCATCAAAGCTGGTCTCACCAGGATTTGAGGCCTGGGGGCCTGTCTGGGTTAGATCTCTCCAGCGACTCACACCTCCTTCCCAGCACCTGGCAGGTTGCTATAAGTCACTAGATGAATTCCCACATCCCTCCCTACTTTACCCCTGACAGGAGCCCCTGGTACGTGGCCTTCTTTACAGATGCATCTGCTCCATCGAGGCTAAGAACCTCCTGAGACAGGAAATGGGAACTTCCTGGAGAGGCCATGGGCAGAGGAACCTGAGACCCAGGGCCCCAGCCATGAAAGAGTACTCCTGATCCAGGGTGCTTGCACTTGGCTTATTCTAATATATGATCAGACATCAGACATCAGGGATTTGGGACCCCTGCCCTGAGACCTTGACATGGAAGCTCATGAGGGCTTCCTGGAATTCTGCATGTCAGAAAGTTTCCAGGTGGCCTTGGGGAAGATGACCTGTAACCTCACTTGGAGAATCACGTGCGTGTCAGTTCTGACTACTGTGTGTTGTGTGTCCCCTCACTACTCCCTGGAACTGGGCCTCTGCGCCCTGCCACGAAGGAGGTGGGGGATTTTTAAAAATCACAAGCTTTCTTTCAAAATTGAGTCTAGAAATTTCTCAGGCTGGGTTCAAACTTGTGATCTTCCTGCCTCAGCTTCCTGTTACAAGTATGCACCACCATGCCTGGCTCTTCTTTTCTCTTACAGTATTTTTTAAAATACTGATTATTAAGGAAACTAGTCAACACTTTAAAAAAAAAACAGAGGTCAGGAGCAGCTATTTTCAGGGCTCTGCTGCGCTCGGAAGCTCAGTGATCAGATAGATTCAAGGAATTCCTGTCGAAGCCTCAGCCCCTCTGGTACCAGCACCTGCTCCCTGAACCCTCCCAACCCGCAGAAGCATTCTGCTGTTGAGTTGAGTTTTGCCGATCTCTCTTTTCCCCAAATATAACATAGCTTGAAAGGAAGAATGCCAAGGAAAGAAAAATGGCCTATCAGAGTTGACTCAGGAGATAAAAGCATTCATGCATCTCGAAAGGTGCAGGCCAGTGGGTGGAGGATTTATTCCAGAGATAAGTGTTCCTCATCTCCATTAACTCAGGCCAGGGGAAATTATCTTTCTCTCAAACACCCTTGCAGGTGAAACAGGCTCTGTTTCCATTAAGGATACCCCAGACCTACCTGGCCCCAACGAAAGCAAAGTTCACTTGTTGGATGGCGTCTCCTTTTTAAGGTCCTAACTATCAAACTGTACATTACTCATCCGCAAGTGAGAATCTTTCCCTTAACCATGTAATTCTCTAGTACTTATGAGCCCAGAGCCTCTCTCCTCAATTGCCTTGGTCATTTGTTCCCAGCATCCCAGCTGTGTGGGATCCAGACGCCAGAATGTTCTTGCTGTTGTTCTGATTGGGTTTAACCTGTCACCTTAGCGATTTCTTGCCAGGGATTCACGTTTTGTGGGGCCTGAAGCTTCTCTCGTGGGGGTGGGGCCTGCTCTTAAAAATACACATCTAAAAACCAGATACAAAGTGTTTTAAGAATGAGAAATGAAATTACATCAAGTCTGAAATGTCACAAATGTTAAGTTCAAGCAACATATTATTTTAAAACTAAATCCTCATATTCTTTGAAACGCCCTTGTAATCTTACTCCCTTCCCTCCTTTTTCTTCCACACGCTTCACATAACAATGACTTTGTAATTTTTTTGTGAAGAGAAAAATGTTTCATTTCTCAACCCTGGTTGAATGTTTCATCTTCATTTTCTTCTAATTCCATAACTCTTTATCAGCAATGTCATGTAAAAGGTTTGGCTTACTGTCAAGTGCTTGGAACCAGCCATCAAGTTTCCTTAGCTGTAAGAGCTGTGAGAGCTGGGCACAGGGCTGGCGGTGACTTTATGAACTCCAAATCTCGGTGGCTCCTCTGTACCTCACACTTCTAGAATGTGCTCGTGGTGCTGCGGAGTTGCCAGCCTTACAAGAGACCAGGCACAAGAGTGGAGGAGGAAGGCGGTGGTGAGGGCAGATTTCCTTCCTCAGGCCAGTCAGCAATAATTTAACAGCACGTTAAAGTAACTGTCAACCTCACAAAATATCCATGACGCCCAAATTAAATGCACACCTTGCTCATTAGCTCCTCAACCCGACACCAGAAAGCCCCTGTCACTCTGTACAAACATTTTGAGGGGATGTGCTGGGGTCTGGGTATCAGGTGTCCCCCAACAGCCTGACTTTAAACACTTCCTCTTCAGCTGGGTGCTGTTACGAGGATGTGGCAGATCTAACAGGAAACTTCAAACCTCCGTAGTCACTGAAGCACGCTCATGAAAGGGCTAAGAAGACCCAGCCCCTCCCCTGCCTCTTCCTCCCTTCACTTCCGGATCCTCCTCCACACACTCCTTCCCGTGATGCCCTGCTTCACAGCAGGCCCAAAGCGACAGGGCCAGCCGCCTGTGGACTGCAGCCTCCAAAATGACACTGATATTCCTCAGGGATTTGTGACAGCAACAGAAAGCTGTTCCAAGGGAGGGTCAGGTTCTGACGATTTCAGCCTGCACAGCTCACAGCAGACCGTGGCGTATGCACGTGCTGCTAGGGCTGTCCCCCAGATCCTACAGTGAGGCGTCCCTTGAAGGAATACTTCATTCCCCTCAGGGTCAGTCGACCTGTGCTTGCTGCTAAGTCTGTGGAAAGGAAGCCTAGACTTCTTGTCTTGTCTTTGTGGTTTACAGTTGTGCTGGTGACACATGCAGACGGGACAGCCTGTGTGACAGTTCTGGCTCAGTTTGGGCAGCTCTGCTGAGACACAAGAAGCACAGGCCCTTGACTTGCTAGATACCAAAACTGCTTTGACAGTGGCAGCTTCCCCGGTTTGATCATTTCTGCTCCAAGGAAAAGCTAAAAGCTAAGAAAATTTGGTTTCTTTTATGGCCCAAAGGCAGGGTGCGTGACAGGAGAGGAGTCGGTGGGGTGCGGCCTTCTCATGTCTTGTGCCGAAACTGGTGCTCGGTGCTCCAGTTTGAAAGCCTGGTCACGTGGGTGGCTTTGTGGGAGAGCTCTGTGTGTCAGGAAATTAATTCTTTTCAAATTAGAGGTGATAACAGGATGTGCCTGACAAAATTTGAAGGTTCTGAGATGGCAATAAGATGGAAAAATTTCTTTGCTGCTCTCTGCCCAGCCAAAAATGTAGGCCAATACAAATGACCTGGTTTATAGGGAAACTGGGGTTCAGTTGGTCATTGGGTTTAGGGACTCAGTACTCATTTTCAAATTTTTGTGAGAATGCAAATTTGCCATTGGAGGTGAAAGGTCAGGCAAAGTGATCTGCAGAGGTCCCTGTCAATACTAACTTTCTATAGTTGTGCCTTTGGCTTAAAGCATAGGTCAACTGGACAAGTATTGTGGAAGGGGTCACAATCCCAGCACCCCTGGGAGATGCATTCACAACAAGGCCAGACATGTTCATGAGCTAATTCCAGGTGCCCGGGGATGTCAAGGAGGATCGCAGCTTTGCAACGTGTTGAGGGGAGAAAGTGGGAGAATTCAGATCTCTCTCTCTCTCTTCTTCCCTCCTTTTCTTCAAGGTGAGGGGCCCTGAGCAGTTTGTGAGTACTAAGAAGGCCCTGGTGTCCTAAAGGAGGGGACCGCCAAGCGGAAAGACGTGCAGGTAGAGTCAAGTCTAGGAACAAAAAGTTGCTTCTAGCAGTGGTCTAGAGCTGACTCAAATTTCATAAATAACCAAGTCTTCTGTTCCTAGTGATACCAGGGGTAAGTGATGTGGACCGAGGCCTGGTATGGCAGTGACTGTGTCCTCGGGACTCTGGGAGCTGGGCAGGAGTGATGGTGGCGACCATTGAGTGGGCCACATTCACCCTTCCTTTCCTTCCTCCTGATCTTTTCTTTACCCTTTGCCTTTTTTTCTTCCTTACATTTTGACCCTCCCTCCCTTCCCCATTTAGTAAGAGACAGAAGTGAGTGAAGAAAGCCAACGCCCTGTCCTCAAGGGCATATATTCCAGGGTTACACGCACCAGCTAGGCACTAACACTGGAGGTTACCCCAGGCGCTCATCTCAGATCCTCCTAACAATTTCTGAATGTTAGGCTGATTATTCTCATTTTACCAACAAGGAAAAACATCCAGGACAGTGCCTGGAAGTCTGGACTTACTTTGTAGAGTAAATCATTGAGTGAGTGGAACAGTGAGCAAAAGAATGAACAGAGGAACCAAGCCTGCAAATGGCCGGGCCAAGAGCCCACGCCTCAGGGGCCTGAGCCTTGGTGCGGCTCCGCGCTGTGCCCTGCGTGGCCGCCCACACGGAGTGGTCTTGGGAGTTTGTCCCACCTCGGATTCTGCCACAGAGGGAGCTCGACCTTGTCCGGCTGCTCCTGCTCCCCGCTGAATTCATCAGAGCCCTCACCTCAGTTTTCCCATCTCCTGCCTTGTTGTTTTTCTCCCTCTCTCTCTCTCTCTCTCTCCCTCTTTACCCCTCGCTCTCCTATTCCTCCTCCATTTCCTCCTCTGCTAATGGCCTGGCTATTCAGAGGCTTGGAATTGATGTCACTGGAACACAGAGTCTCAGTCCCCAGGGTGAGGAGAGATTTGGGTCACTGGGCAGTTGAGAATGGTGCTAAATCGGCCCGAGCAGCCCCACTCACCTGAAGCAGAACTGGCCAGGCTTCCGGGCAGACCCCAGAAAACAGTAATTAAATGTTGTTCAGTGCCCATGAGGTCTATGGGGCTGGGACAGTCAGCCACAGGCCACCTGGGAACATTGTACAGCACTTCAGACTCTTATTCCAAACCCAAAGCTCAAATCTATTTTCCTTTGGATGCTTGTGAAAACTCCTCTCAAATTGGAATCATTTCTCAAAAAGTAGAGGTGTGTGTGGCTGCCATAGTTGAGTCTCTCATTGATAAAGAATTCCACAGTACCCTGTCCCTCCCCCATCCCCAGGGAACCACCTGTGGTCTGCTCCTTTTCAGACCTCCTGGTGTCTTTGACACAACTGGGACCCTAGAATATTTCTACCAGACTGTTGACTTTCTTGAGGATGTGTTCACATCATCTTCATTTTGGTGAGTTCATTTCCTAACACGCAGTAGTTGCTCAATAAACATGTCTCAAATGAACAGAGTGAAAAATAAATAAATGCATGAGTTTTCAGCAGGAAAGGGGGAGTAAGGCAAACAGCTACTCAAGAGCTTGGAACCACGAATGCTTGCTCAAACTCTAGTGAATGTTGATGCCAATTTCCTTAAAAGAAAGAGGTCCTAAAATTTGTATCATGTTTCACAGTTCACAAAGAAAGCATTTTCTCACCAAAGATCTTTGCCACCATTTCCAGGTCCCATGGACTCCCTTGTCCCTGACCTCTCTAGGCCACAGGGCAAAAGGTAAGCAGAGCCCTGCGCCGAGCTCCACAATGGAGTGTGTTCTTCTGGAAGCGGGTGTGAGGGGCCTCCTCCTCCGTAGGAGGGCCTTGTGCGTCTGCCCTCGCCCTGGGGCTCCTGGTGACCTCACAGGGTCACCCCTTCTCTTTACACCTTTGCTGGTTGGGGCCACAAGGACTCAGGCATGTTTGTAACACCGCCCCCACCCCATCCCCACCCCCATATGTCTGATGACTGAGATTTAAACTCTGGGTGCTCCTGGCTGTTTCTACTCGGGCAGTGTGCATGTGTGCACATTTGAGTGTGTGTGTGCACACGCGTGTGTGCATTGGGATTTCCCAAGCCACTTCATCTCACCCCGTGGCCTGCTAGAACCCGAGGTTAGAGACCCTGTCTCCTCTGCCGGTTCTCCACACTGCTGCCAGGGGACACACTCGCCTCGGTTTGCCACTGAGTCTCCTGCCCGTGAAGGCCTTCTTAGTGCCTCAGAGTAAAGGGTTCCTGCGAATCCTGGTGCAGCTTTTGCTAAAGGGTGACGTGCTGTGAGTATGGCTGGGACCGTTGTGCATGTCACGGTCATTTTAAAGGCAGCCAGCGCTCACTGCCGCAGACGGCCCTGGTCTGTGTCTACTGCTGTACCAGAGTGAACCAAGGAGCCTGTTCATGCCAAGTATTTACAAAAACAGAAAACCAGCCGAGAGGGCAAGGCTGTAGGACCCTGAGTAAACAAAAGCCAGCCTGGGGGCTCCGTCCCCCCAGCAGCCTCCCACTTGGCTTTCCAGTGACAGGAAACGGAGACATTTCCGGGCTCCCCTCAGCAACTAGAGAGTGGTGAGAACCAGGTTCTCTTCTTTAGCTACATAGCTGGCACTTGTTAAATTCAGCTGAACACTGAAGAAGACACCTTGCAGCTGCCAGGTTGGCAGCCAAGGACTGGGGCAAGTGCTGCTTCTTCCGGGAAGCCTTCCCTGATTGCCTGCTCTGTGTTCTTCCTGCCTTCTCCACTCTGCTTCCAGGATGTGCTGTCTGCTGCTCTGTCAGAGCATATACTGAGTTACACTGAATTGTGAATGTGTGTTACATATCCTGTGTCCCTGTAACCTTCTACAGAGTGAAAACTGTGTCACCCAAGACACATTTGCACCATGTACATGCCTGACATTTGCCGCACTGAAGTGAATTTTAAATTTTAAATTCTTACTATTTTAAACTCTCCCCAACCAGTTCCAGTTGGTACTCTTAGCTGGGTTCCAAATGCCACAAAGGGCCCCGGGGTGGGGGCAGTAGAGTCCTCAGTGTGTGAGGACGGGGGGGGCAGCTTGCTGACTGCAGAGTGGGGTTCTGATATCCAGTCTCCCCTTACCCTGGGGTCTTTGGCTCAGGGAGGGAGCCCAGCCCTCTTCTCAGGGACCTGGGTGTGCCAGGGGCTGCCAGCCTCGCAGATCCCTGCTCCCTCTTCTTGCCTGTACTGGGAGCAAAACTCTGCCCTTGGCCTTTTGTCGGCTGCCACGTGCTGCCGAGGCTGCAGACAGCACGGATCTGTTTTTAGATTGTGCCTCACGTGTGCCCAGCTAACTTAATGAGGTCTCTATAGGGGCAGCTTTCTAGGAGACTGTTGCTAAGGGCCAGTCACATGTTTCTGTCTATGTTGTGATGGAAACATGATTAGATGCGGACCAGAGCTTGGCAGAACCTGCCAGTGTGTCTGGCTGGGTGACCTGCTCCACAAGAGCCCGTGAGATGCCACAGCCGGGAGAGCCAGCCTTGGGAGCTCAGCACAGAGACCAGCGGTGGGAATGTAGGGGGTCTGGGGAGACTGGGGAGACTTCAGTACACATGGCTGGGGGCCCTGTGCATTTGGACTTTGTCTTAGTTACTTTTGCTTGTTGCTGAGACAAAATATCCCACACCCAAAGTTAGAGAGGGAAAGGTTTATTTAGTTCTCGGTTTGTAGAGGTTTCAGTCCAGAATTACTGGCTCCAAGGCACAGTGGCACGGCGGAGGAGAAACAATTCATGGCAGGCAAAGGCAGCAAAACAACAGTAGGTGATCCCAGCTCTTTCCACCGCTTGTATCTTATCCAGGCTACTTAGGGTGGTAGCACTCATGCCTGTAAATCCTACTGCCCTTGATCCTAGTGGTGCATCCTGAATCAATCCATGCCACGCACTTTTGATCCAACCACCTCTGAAAAAACCTCACCTATGACTGCCTGAGGCTTTGGGTGAATATCAAGATACAAGCCATAGCAGACGTCCTTGCCCGTGTTCAGCCCTCACACAGCCAGAGCCATGCGGCCCTGAGCCCAAGGAGCAGAGAAGCAGCTGCTTACCAGACACAACTGATTTGTAAGCAATCTGGGGCTGCCAGGATCTAAGTGTAGAAAGCAAGGTTCCAGGAGGAAAGAGCAGGGGAGTCAGTCCTGAGGGCCAGAGCTCTCATGAAAGTGGGCACTTGCCCATTGGGCCCTGAAGCACCACCCTGGATGACTGTGGACCTGGTGGAAGGTGAGGGTTCTGGCCATGTTCATTGCCACACTCTCTGGGTCACGCTCCCTTCTAGGTGTTTCTTCTTTCTGTCTTCACAGCTTCCCCGAGAAGTTGGTACTATTATTTTGATGTGATAGAATGGAAGTGAAGACCAGAAAAGTTGCATGTGGCATCCCTGGTCACAGAGCCACTGAGCCGCCATGTGAAGTAAATCCTAGGCTCTCCCTTCCTGGAGTGGGTGTCGGGATGGAGCATTGGAGGGTGAGCTGCCTGACAGAGGGACAGAGCTGGGCTAGGGTGGCAGATGTGGCTTGGTTCTGCAAGGAAAGTCTGGAATGGAGGTGAGGAGGAGGTCAAGAAAGGTCA
>PVJX010038687.1:0-16130 GCA_004027295.1 Dolichotis patagonum
ATGTTTGGTGATTCATTTCCCTCTGTTAGGCTGCATATTCTCTGTGATGATCCGTACCACTTGCAGGAGGGGTTTTGGAGGTGAGCAAGTGGATCTGAGAGAAAGGATTTGAATCAGTTCTGTACATTAGCATGTGAGAACTCTCCCTACCCTACCATGGTTCAACACTTCCATCTAGATGTGACAGTGCCCTTTTTCACAGCACACATGGGAAGACACTTAAATGTTAAAGTCCTCATGTGAAATAGGACTATTGTAAACTGACTTCTTTCACAGTCCTTCTTCATCCATTTATTACTTGTTTTTTACCTGACACAACCCAGGCATATGAAACTCAACAAGAGACTTGATTCATTCTCTTACCTCTCCTGCCTTGCACGAGGTGGGGCACATAGTAAAGGTTTTAAAATAGAACTGATTCCAAAAGTCATCTCATGTAGGGGGAATTTAGTGTTAAAATCTGAATTGTAACTGGGTGTAGTGGTCACGCCTGTAATCCCAGCACTCAGGAGAGACTGAGGCCCAAGGGTCATTGTGAGTTGGAGACCAGCCTGGGCTACAAAGTGAGCTCAAGACCAGCTGGAACTGCTTAGAGAGACCCTGTCTCAAAAAGACAAAAAAAATCTAATTTCTAAAATCTACTGACTTCCTCTTCTCAGATTTCACAGGAAGCTAGATTCTTTAAAGTTTGAAGCATCTTTGGTTTTGTTTAAATTAAACTGAAATCATTCTTTACTATGGGAAAAGTTGAGAGAGTTTTCCAGAAAGCAGCCGCATTCTCCACCTTTTTGAAACAAACACTTCCCAATTTTCTTTTTTTTTTTTTTTATTTTAAAGAGAATAAAACAAAAGAGGGCAGAACAAAGCAGATCAGAACAGAACAACATAAGCAACACAGCACTTTACAATAAGACAACCGGACATTAACAGTAGCTAACAAAATATCTCTCTGCTATAGTTGAACATAGTTTCAAATACAATAATATCAAACATACCAAAATAGTATAAAACCATTCAAAAGAATGAAAGAATTACAGGACATTCTGAACCAAATAACAGAGAATGATCAATGGCTACTATAGTATCTCATTTTCAATAAAAAAAATTTCTTTATATACTTCCCAATGTTTAAATCAAGACTCCCCAAGTTAAGGGCTGAAGCAGAAGTCCTGATCTAACTGCAGCCATTTTGTTCAATAAAGTGACAGCCATTCTGTTCTCTGCCCCTGAACTCAGCTAAGTCACATGATTTGTCATCAAATTGAAACTTCTGTAAATGTGCTTTAAACAACTGTGCCACATAAAACTATGCTCACCCCAAGATATCCATTGTACCATGAATTCAGTTATACTTATCTTGTTTTTTGTTTTTTTGTAACTCCTGCTTGCCACCCTATAAAAAGGACAAACTCTTCATAATCAGTGCCTCCAATTTTGGAGATTACTCCTCTAGGGACTGCCAGCAGTCAGTAAAATTCCCTTTCTTCTCCTGAGCTCCTGGTTACTGCAGACTCAGTTTTCCTGCCACAGTTCCACTGGCATGAAACAGTTTTTGCCCTTTCCTTTCTAAACATCCTACATGTAGTAAATGATGATAATTTTCTTAAAGAAATTACTTTGGAAAATCAATCCCTAAAGGTTTTATACAAGTGATACACAGAAAGGTTCTTTGGCAAAATATTCTACTTCAGTTGTGGGGAGATGCTGACTCCTAGGTAACAGACCATGTTGAGAAGACAGAAGAGTGTTCAAATCTGTGCCACAATTGAATTCAGGGCTGTAGGCACTTTGATCCTGGAAATCTTGTTTGAGGGGGCCTCTAAAAGGACCTGTGTTTAAGTAGCCTGACTTCTCTCAGTCCTTGAGAGGAACTCTAGCCCCTCCCTCAGGTTCACAAATATAGAAGTATGTGAGAGGCCCCAGTTCTACTTGCCTAACTTCAAACGAGGGTTCAGGGCCAAGAATGGGACTTTAGGAAAAATGCCAGAGACTTCCTGTACTCAGAAGCAGTCTCAGAGTTTCATATTTTCCTGAGACATGCCTGTAGTCTTCCAAATCCTTCTGGGATTTTTTGGTGATGGTGGTGTTTTATTTTTTCTATATTGAGCACTGAACCCAAGGCATCTTACATGCTAGCAAGTGTACCACAACTAGGATCCGGCCCCCCTCCCACCTGCCCTTTATATTCAGTACTGCTGGATGTCTTGAATCAGGGCTACACTGTCATTCTACCCTCATGCTTTTGTTGCAGGCAACTAAGTTAGTTAGAAATACTATAGGCAGTGAGGCATGGCTGGATCCTCAAAGGAGCCAGTGCAAAAACCCAGATACCTTGCACCTGTGGGTGAGACAGAACCCTCCTGCTGTGGGCCAGGCCTCAGGACAAAAGATCAAACAAATACATTTTACATAGTTCCCTATCACCCTGAGGAAGTCAGGAGTTGTTATATCCTAAATTAATCAAAGCATCGCTATGTCTGTTCTGTAGTGCATCTTACTAACTAAATTGCTATTTTAAACAACTGTGTTCCTGGAGATATGTAGTAAATTCCTGTTCCCACGTCATTTGTGTAAAAAATGACTACCCCAGTGATATGAGATAAACTGACCTCAAAATTGTACAACCCTATTCCAAAATATGCTATTTTGAAATTAGCCAAGGCTAATGGAAATGACCAAAAACACTAGGTGTTCTTTAAGATAGGGGAAGGAACATTCCCTGTGATTTGGGGTTTGTGGTTTTGAGCTTTAAATATGCCGCTTGTAGACTGTTCGATACTCAGTCTTGAACTCATCCTTATGAGACTGGGTCACCAGGCCTGGAATAAAGTGTTTGCTCCCAAATTCTCTTGCTTCCTCAATTTCATTCCGGGGTCCAAGCTATCTCATTTGGGGGCTCGTCCGGGTTGGAAGCAAGACCCCCAACTCATTTCTGAACCTCGCGAGGCCGTCAAATAGTAAGTATTTTGGAGGTGTTTGGTGGTGCCACATTTTATTATTTGAGAGGGGACGCTCTCGCCTTCAGAGAGGGGACACCCTCACATTGGGGAGTTGGGTCGCTTGCAGGTTGAAGCCCAAATTTGAAATTCGAAATTTGCAGGACTCTTAGTCTGTTTGGAAATTTGCAGGACACTTAGTCCATTTGGGGATTTACAGGACTCTCAGTCCATTTGGGAATTTACAGGACTCTCAGTCCGTTTGGGAATTTGCAGGCCTCTCATTCCATTTGGGAATTTGCAGGCCTCTCAGTCTGGGAATTTGCAGGCCTCTCAGTCCGTTTGGGAATTTGCAGGACTCTCAGTCTGTTTGGGAATTTGCAGGACTCTTAGTCCGTTTGGGAATTTGCAGGACTCTTAGTCCATGTGGCAGGACTCTTAGTCCGTTTGGGGCATCACCTGCCAAGAGCTCACTCCGTTGGAAACTGAATTTGTTAACCTCCAATTTAAATTACAATTGAACCTAACAGAGCAAAGACAGTGCTGCAGCTTGTCTTGTCTTGTTTGTTTTGTCTGTTTTGGCCTCATGTCAAGTGTATTCTCTGTATGTCTTTGTTGTGTATTTGCTCTCCATTTGGCCATCCTACCCGGCCCAGGGATTCTCTCCTAGAACCACTGCCTCTAACAGCACTCCAACTGGATAAAAGGATTCTCATCATTTTTCTCCTTTCTTTAGCCTTTTGCCCTTTCCTTCTCATTATTAGCTCTTATTTTGACAGGACTGAGACATATTCGCTTGCGGTCAACAATGGGACAAACTGAAAGTAAAATTTCTACCCCTCTCGGGCTTGTCCTTGCTCACTTTAAGGACTTCCAGAGGCGAGCAAGAGGGTATGGGAAAAAAAAATAAAACAGGAAACACTTACTACTTCTGTAACACAGGAATGGCCATTGGGGACTGGAGGGGCTTGGCCCCCTGAGGGGTCTTTTGACATCAGGCTCACCCAGGCAGTACGGTGGTATGTCTTTGGGCCTCCAGCCCATCCTGACCAAATTGTGTATATTAGATTTAGATAGATATTACCTATGATGACCCCCCCCCATAAAGCCCTCTCACGAAGGGGTTATTGCTGATCTCAAGCGGAAAATGAAACCAGAAAAGCCGACCACTCCTCCAGTTTTCTCTGCAGATAAGTCTTTTGATCCCCTGGAGCCTCTCACCCTGCCTCCCCCTCATTCACCTCCCCTACCCTCACCAGACTCAACCACCCTTCCTCCACCGCCCAGTCCCGTCCATACCTGACACCACCTGCATGGCAAAGGACTTTCGGACCACTCAGAAACAACAGCTGTATGCCCTCTCCGGGAGGTCCCTGGTCACAATGGGGAGTCAATGTTTGTTTATGCCCCTTTTTTCATTTTCTGATCTCTACAATTGGAAGACCCCAAACCCTTCCTTTCTCCAAAGACCCTGAAACTCTGATTAACCTTTTGGAGTCTGTATTTTTTTACCCATCAGCCCACTTGGGAAGACTGCCAGCAGATCCTACGTATTCTCCTCACAGCAGAGGAGCACATGCGTGTTATCGGGCTAGGACAGAAGGAAGTACGTGAGAGAGATGGGATGCCTTCCTTGGACCAAGAAATGATCGAACAATTGTTCCCATCCTCACGTCCTAATTGGGATCCAAACACAGATGGAGGTAAGAAGGCTTTAAATGATTATCGCCTGAGGCTCCTGGATGCCCTGCGGGCAGCAGCTAAAAAGCCTACAAATTTGTCCCAAGTGACTGAGGTAAGACAATTGGCTGATGAGTCTCCTGCTATGTTTTTAGAACGCCTCCTAGAGGCCTATCGTCTGTATATGCCCATTGATCCAATGGCACGAGAAAATGCGCAGGCAATTAATATTGCTTTTGCATCCCGATCGGCCCCTGATGTTAGGCGGAAATTCCAGAAACTTGAGGGATTCGAGGGAATGCTGCTCAGCCAGTTAATTGAGGTAGCACAGAAGGTTTTTGAGAGCCGAGAAAACTTACAGGAATCCACAAATAGAAAGATGGCTAAAGTGTTGGAATTGTTATGTGAAGAAGGAGAGAGCAAATCGATTATAAGGGATGAGAGAAAGACAGGAGAGCAACACCCTCCTCAGGATGAAAAACAATGTGCCTATTGCAAGGAGATGGAACATTGGAAAGAGGATTGCCCTAAGCTGAAAGCTAAATTAGAGAGAGATGCTAAGATTTAAGGTATAAACTACAAGAAGGAAAAAGACTGTTATCTAAAGAAAGGATTCAGGCTATACTCCAAATCCCAACCCCAGAGACTAAAAAACAGATCCATGAGTTTCTGGGAGCTATGGGATATTGTAGGTTGTGGATTCTAAATTTCACTGAGATGGCCCAGCCTCTTTACACTGCCTTGAGAGGAGAAACCCAAAGTCCCCTCAAGTGGACTGAGGAATGTGAACGGACTTTCCAACAATTAAAAAAGGCTCTGACTGAAACACCTGCCCTAGGTCTCCCTGATGTAACTAAGCCTTTTACTCTGATTGATGAACTCAGAGGTGTTGCAAAGGGAGTCCTCACACAGGATCTTGGGCCCTGAAAGAGGCCTGTAGCTTACCTCTCAAAAAGACTTGACCCGGTAACAGGAGGGTGGCCTCCCTGCTTGAGGATTCTAGCAGCTGTGGCTACCACACTCAAGGAAGCTAAGAAACTTACCTTTGGGCAGAATATTTTTATAGTGACTTCTCACAGTCTAGAGACTCTCATCAAAGCTCCTCCTGAGCAATGGCTGTCAAACACCAGGATATTACATTACCAGACTTTGCTTTTAGACCCAGAATCAGTGGTTTTCGGGACCTCTTGACCCTAAACCCTGCCACCCTCATGCCTGATGATGACCCAGAAACACTGATAAATCCTATCCATGACTGTGTTGACCTGCTCAAAAAAACAACAGAACTTGAGAAGTGACCTCATGGACCAGCCCCTGGACAATGCTGAAAATTACTTCTCTGACTGGAGCAGCTACATATGTGATGGTAAACGGGTGGCAGGGGCGGCGGTGACCACAGAAAACAGTATTATGGGCCAAGAAATTAGAGCCGGACACTTCAGCCCAAAAGGCTGAGCTTATTGTACTGACAGAGGCCCTAAAACTAGCCACCGAAAAAAAGGCTAACATTTATGCTGACAGTAGGTATGCCTTTGCCACTGTTCATATTCATGGAGCCATTTACCAGGAGCGAGGCCTTCTGACCTCAGCGGGCACTAAAATAAAAAATGCCCCTCAGATTCTAGACTTGTTGACAGCCATCCGGTTACTACATCGAGTGGCAGTCATCCACTGCCAGGCACACCAGGTCGGTGACGATCCAGTCATCAAGGAAAATAGCGTAGCTGATCGGGCTGCCAAAGAAATAGCTACCACATCAGAGGGGACCCATGAGACAGCCACTGCTTTACTTCTAATACCCCCCACTCTGTCAGAGCCAATATATATGGAAAAGGACTTACAGCTGGCTTTCCAGCTAAATGCAAAACCCCTTGTCCCAGGGCGATGGTATCAATTGCCTGACAAGTGAGTCCTCCTACCAGAAGCCCTGGGACTTGAACTTCTTAAACAGACACATCAAGCCACACATCTAGGGGGAACCAAGCTTGGGGAATTATATAAAAACCGATTTTTCATCCCCAAATTCTCAAGAATTGCAGCATCTTTAAGTTCTAGGTGCCCTCAGTGCTTGCTGGTAAACTCCAAGCCTAGTTGAGCCATCGAGACCATCAGACACCGTGGCAGCACACCAGGAAAACATTGGGAGATGGACTTCACCGACATGAAAAAACCTGGTCTGCAAGGACACCACTACCTCTTAGTATTAATAAACACCTTCACTGGCTGGGTCTAGGCTTTCCCCACGAAATCTGAATCAGCTTTGATAGTGACAAAAAACTATTATATGAGATTATTCCTAGATTTGGCCTCCCATTATCTTTGGGGTCCGATAACGGCCCGGCTTTTATAGCCCAAATCACCCAAAAATTAGCTCAGGCTCTTAAAATCAATTGGAAACTTCATTGTGCCTATTGGCCTCAAAATTCAGGACAGGTAGAGCGAATGAATCGCACTTTGAAGGACACATTATCTAAACTGCTTCTAGAAACAGGCGATAATTGGGTAAGCCTCCTTCCCTTTGCTCTTTTAAGGACTAGTTACACGCCATATGTATCAGGCATCTCTCCTTTTGAGACAAGGTTTGGGAGACCTCCTCCACTTATCCCAAAGTTAAGTGATGACAAATTAGCTGAAATCACTAACCATGATCTTGTCAAGTCCCTTCAGGCACTCCAGCCGGTGTTGACTGCAATCCACCTGTTCTTCAAGCAAAAACATCCAGCTCCCTCTGTAGAAGACACGCTGCCACCCTCCATCAAACCAGGAGCTACAATTCCGATACGATGACACCATCAAGACTCCCTCGAGCCTCCTTGGGAGGGACCCTACACCGTGGTACTCAGCACTCTGACCGCGGTAAAAGTGGCCGGCAAGACTCCCTGGATTCATCACTCCCACGTTAAGGTTCTGGACACCCAAAAAGACCAACCTTCTCAGGACAAATGGACTGTACAACTGACTGGTAACCCTCTAAATTTTAAGTTGACTAAGTGTACCTAAAATTGTGATAATTAACTGTGCCCAATCAATCCCATCATGAAAATTATAATTATAGTTTGGTTAACAATACTACCACTATGTGGGAGAGGAGGATTTGGGCCTCCAGTTGATAAAAAAAAAAAAAAAAAAAAAAACGCTGTTAAGACAGCTATATGAAAGCTCCTGTGATTGCGAAGAGGGATGGCTCCAAGAAAATAAAAAAAGGACAATGAAACAGGTAGATTGTGGAGACAGATTCGCACGCCTTGTAGCTTTCACAGATATCTCCACAGGGGGATTACGTCAAGGTTAAAAATGTAAAAATAAGCCTCACATAATACCCAAGGTAAATGGTGAACCAGGACCATGTCCTAAAGAGTACATAACTTACTACAGTAAAATACATGCATCCTGCTATGACTTAGTACAGGAATGTAAAGGGACAGACAACAACATTTATTTTACCGCTATCCTGCGGAAACTTAAAACAGCTATTACAGGAGGTGATTGGTCAATTAAGCCCAAGTTCTTGGTAATAATAAATATATACAGGCTGGCTGCCAGGGCTCCATAAATAAACCTGTATGCTGGAGAAAAATTGCTCCCATCCATGTATCTGATGGAGGTGGACCACAGGATGCAATTAGGGAACAGATGATAGAAAAAAGAGTTAAACAAATTGTAGACATGATGTATCCTCAGATTCATTATCACCCTTTAACATTGCCCAAATCACGAGGTGTTAACCTAGATGACCAGACATTAGACATTTTAGAAGCTACTTTAAAAGTCTTAAATGCCTCCAACCCGACTTTAGCGAGGATTGCTAGCTATGCATGGCCCAAGGCACTGCCATGCCTCTCGCCATCCCTTCAAATTATTCCTCACCATTACCTGAGGGGTCATATCAACTAAATTGCAATGCCAGTCTACCTTTTAGAGTACAACCTGTTGGTTTCAAAAGATCCCACTGCTTGTGGGGAATTTCCCAAAAAGGTGCCTTTGACCTGGATGTTGGTTTTGTTGCCTTTGCCAACTGGAGCAGTATAACCAATTGGACCACCCCCCCTTTGTCCCGCTAAGGGACAGATATTCATTTGTGGAGGAAATCTAGCCTTTACATACCTACCAGCCAATTGGTCAGGGATATGTGTGACAGCTATTCTGTTATCTGACATAGAGGTGATACCTGGAGATGAGCCAGTTCCTATTCCTAGCTTCGAGTATGCTTCGGGTCATCCCAAATAAGCAGTAATGTTTATCCCTTTGTTGGTAAGACTAGGAATCTCATGTGCATTAGCTACAGGAAAAACAGGGGTGAAAATTGCCTTACATACTCAGACAAAGCTATTTAACCAGATAATACATGATATTGGGGCTTTATCTAGCACAATCCAAGATGTCTAAGACCAATTAGACTCCCTTGCCGAGGTGGTCCTCCAAAACAGAAGAGGACTAAATCTGCTTACAGCCGAGCAAAGGGGAATCTACTTAGCTCTACAAGAGTGCTGTTGCTTCTACACAAACAAGTCTGACATTGTCCATGATAAGATTAAAAACCTCCAAAAAGATTTTTAAAAAACACAAAAAATGTTCTTTAACAGTCCCTTGTGGAGTGCTTGGCATGGTATTTTACCTTATCTCCTCCCCTTGCTTGGACCCCTGCTCGTATTGCTGATCATGATTACAATAGGACCTTGTATAGTTAGTAGATTATTAGCTTTTATTAGAAAACAGCTACAAGCTGCTAGGTTAATGATGCTTCGACATCAAGGATGTGAAATGTTACTGAGACCCCAAACTTGTTAAGGCCAAGGATTTGGCCTAGTCACAACATCAGAGGGGAATGTTATATCCTAAATTAATCAAAGCGTCGCTATGTCTGTTCTGTAGTGCGTCTTACTAACTAAATTGCTATTTTAAACAACTGTGTTCCTGGAGATATGTAGTAAATTCCTGTTCCCACGTCATTTGTGTAAAAAATGACTACCCCAGTGATATGAGATAAACTGACCTCAAAATTGTACAACCCTATTCCAAAATATGCTATTTTGAAATTAGCCAAGGCTAATGGAAATGACCAAAAACACTAGGTGTTCTTTAAGATAGGGGAAGGAACATTCCCTGTGATTTGGGGTTTGTGGTTTTGAGCTTTAAATATGCCGCTTGTAGACTGTTCGATACTCAGTCTTGAACTCATCCTTATGAGACTGGGTCACCAGGCCTGGAATAAAGTGTTTGCTCCCAAATTCTCTTGCTTCCTCGATTTCATTCTGGGGTCCGAGCTATTTCACAGTCACCATTCAAACCCCCTAAGGAAGGGTCACTGCTGCCTAAGAATGCCCACTTTCTACATGACTGGCTTCCTCATTTGGCCCTAATGTAATCAATTTTACCTGAACTATTAATCTTATTGGCTAACCATGTCCCACCTTATGCCCAACTGCCTTGGGAGTTCCCAGTTTTCCCTGCCTTGAACCAATGATTTTATGCTCTAAAAGTCCCTAGAAATGACAGAGTCCTTGACAATTTGCTCGGGACCCCTTCTGTCTCTCTCTCAGAAGCTTCCTCTCTCCAAATAAATATATTCTGCTCTTAACCTCCGTTGTTCCTAAAAATTCATTCTTTGATTTTAGAAAACGCAAACTCGTACCAGACATAGTAGGTTGAGAGCTTCATTCCCCTGTCATTTGGAGGTCCCACCAAGGTCTCTGGATGGAGTTAAGAGGTTGCTTTTGTTTCATAGCCTCTGGACTGGGCCTCATTTAGGTAACAAATATTTATGCTTTAAATTTTGTTTTCTATTTCATTGTTTATAATTTCTTTGTATAGTTTGGTTAAAATGCTAAATGTAAGTTAAAACATGGGAAATGTATAGTTATGATATTTCTTTAATGGTATATTTTCATTATTTTTTTTATCGGTTGAATTTAAATTAGTTGCTAAAGTTACTGGTACCCCTTGCTTGACTGTATTAAGATAATAGCACTAGAGATAATAGTAATAGAACATCTTTAACAGACTTTAAACTTATGTAAAATGGTTCTCTTAAATAAAATCTAGTTCAGACTTAAAAAATATACATGCCTACAATAACACATGGCACTCCTTCCACCATATAAAAAGTGCTAGGCTAGTGGCCATTCTTCAAGACTTGGAGGACAGGTTTCACTAGGCAGACTGGCTCTGATCCTCCTCTATACTCTAGAGGAAATGTCAAGTCTGTTCTGCTTCAGGGTCCTTTCTTTCACTTTACCTCTTCTCTTTTCCCACGTTGTGCTTCCTTTATAGAGGCATGTAAAATTAGGAAAAAGTCTAGATTATTCCAACCTTTTCCTTCTAAGTTAAGCCCATGGGAAATGAATGTTTGCTAATGCTGAAGATAGGGAAGTCATCTTAGATGAGGGACACATACCCCATCTCTGGGTCAGATGAGACATTGGAATAGTGCCCATCGAGGAGAACACACATGAGAGCCATGTCCTGGCTGTGTTCTGGGTAAATCTCCTTTGGAGATTAAACCTGAGACACAGTGGTAAGAACTGGCTTCCTTGTGACAATGGAAGAAGCTATCCCCCAGAGCAGCACACATATGTGACCTAAACACATTTAGAATAAAGAGGCTTTCCAACTTTTCGAGTTGTGGACTTTAAACCTTTGTTGTAAAAATATAGAGCACTAGATAATGATCTTGCTCAGGTTTTAACTATCCCTTATAGAACTTTGCCAGTCAGTGTTTACAATAGCTGTCACTCCTAAAAACAGAGAATAGATTTCCCCAGCATCCATTTGGTGAATCCCCATGAAAGCCAGTAGCCAATGGAGTCAATGGAGTGCTAACCAGACAGACAGCTGGATTCCTTTCTGGAGACTGATGTCTGGTTATGTGAGGCCTATGTAAACTGAGAATAACCAAGGGGTCATGGCCAAGACACCCACGGTTTCTTCAGTGGGCACCGGCTCCCCAAACACAGAACTCCACTTCCTTATTGTCATGGTTTATGTCAGTGGCCCCCAGGCCTCATGTATTTGCATTGTGCATTTGTGACTGGTTCATTGTCTAGTGCTTGGATTGGTGGTGTCAGTGCTACACCCTCCCACGGGGTGGAGCTAGGATGTGATGTAATGGCAGGAAGAAGGTGTGTCTCTCTCTTGCCGGTTTCCGCTTGCTGTTGGCAGCCACCATGAACTGCGGCCCCGCCATGCCACCCTGACTTGGAGCCAACTGAGTATGGACTGAAACCTCCAAAAACTGTAAGAAATAAACCTTTCCTTTCCCAACTTTGGGCATCGGTATTTTGTCTCAGCGACTAGTGAAAAGTAACTAAGACAGAATTTGGTACCGAGGAGTGGGATCATTGCTGTGACTATACCTGACCATGTTTTTTGAGAGGCTTTGGAAATGGCTTGTGGGCAGAGTTTGGAAAGGTTCGGACATGTCGCCTGGATGCACAGAGCTGGAGCAACTTAGGTTGTTCTGTAGAGGAGATGCTGGTCAGAGCTCAGGAGACCAGAAGGCTGATAGAAAGCCTGATAGTAAAGACCAGGCTTGGGAGGTTTCTGCTGGGAAGAAGGACTGTACTGGTTGTTGGACTCCCTATGATGTGTGTTATGGCTTGGCAGAAAGTTTGTCTGCATTTGGCTCATGCCCATAGACTTTGCCTGAGACTGAGATTAAGGGTAATGGACTGATTAATCTGGCAAAGGATATTTCAAGGCAGTCAAATGTTGAAGCTGTGGCATGGCTATTGTTGGGGGCTTTTAGCCAGATCTATGTTGCAAATCAAGAGCAAAGAGCCCAGCAGGATAATTTAAAACACTGTGAGTTTGGCCAGAAGGAAAACTCCAGTAAAGCTGTGAACTGTAAAGATAAAGCTGAGACTTTGATTGTTGAGAAGAAACAGAGAGGTAAGAACGATGGCCAGAGGGCATCCCAGGAAACAGCGGGTCTCCACCCTTTGCAGCCCCAAAACTGCAAAAGTGAAAGAATTTTCTCAGATGGGAGAGCTTCAGAGCACCATGCTCCAGAATGGCACGGGAGGCCACATGAAGTTGCAGAATGGCGGCAACATAGAAAAGCTTTTCTTCACAATCGGGTTCACAGAGCCCAGCGATCTAGGCAATCGACCCCTACAGCCAAGAGAGAGAAAAGTCTGGCTACTGCTCCAGCTGGCAGCAGACCTTGGCGGCATCCATACGGTGCTGATTTTAGGTGCAAGGAAAATGCACAAATTCTGAGGGTAAGAAAGCTTCCACCTCGATTGCAAAGGGCCTGGGAGGCCAAGCAGTGTGCCCCTGAGAGGGCACTATGTAAAGATGTAAGGGTGAAGCCAAAGGTGCAGTGGAGACCCCAGAAGTTTGAAAAAGCCAAGAACGTGGATCATCCAAGGAAAGCTGCAAAAACTGAGCAGAGAAGGTTTAAGAGAGAAGCTGTGGGAACTGAAATCCCTGGAAGTGCCCTGGGGGTGGAATCACCCAAGCCTTTTGGAGCTTGCAACCAGATTGCTTCAAATGCTGAGAATGGAACTCTAGGACTTAATGTTCACCCTACTGGATGTTGGACTTGCTTTGTTCACAATGCTTTATAGTCCCGTTTGTAACTTTTGGAATGGTAATGTTTATCTTGTGCCTTTGCATTTCAGAAATGTTTAACCTTGTTTCACTTGTACAGGGAGTTACAGTTAAGAGTTTGCCACAGATATTGGAGGAGACTTGGGACTTGGACTTCTCAGCAATGCTGAAAATGTTAGGACTTTGGCAACTCTTGGAGATGGACTAAATGTCTTTTATCTAAAGGTAATACATGAGTCTCTGGGGGCCAGGGGTGGAATGTCATGGTTTATGTTGGTGGCCCCCAGGCCTCATGTATTTGCATTGTGCATTTGTGACTGGTTCATTGTCTAGTGCTTGGATTGATGGTGTCAGTGCTACACCCTCCCAGGGGGTGGAGCCAGGATGTGATGTAATGCCAGGAGGAAGGTGCGTCTCTCTCTTGCTGGTTTCAGCTTGCTGTTTGCAGCCACCATGAACTGTGGCCCACCATGCCACCCTGCCTTGGAGCCTACTGAGTATGGACTGAAACCTCCAAAAACTGTAAGAAATAAACCTTTCCTTTCCCAACTTTGGGCATCAGGTATTTTGTCTCAGCAACTAGTGACCAGTAACTAAGACACTTATCTACCTGGATCTTTCTGGTAATAAACTAAAGATGTTCCCTAAACTTTTCAGGTAGTTAGGACTCCTTCTTTCAAAACTAGGCTAGGGCACCCTGCAACAGTTTTTTACATTTGAAAAGAAGGAAAGGATTTACATTTGTGCCTTACCTATGTTAATTAAGAGTAAATAGCCTTTTTCTCTTCTGTGCCTTTACTTGCTGGTAAAATGTGATTACTGGGTGATAATTTATAAGTTTAACCTCTGAGCTTCAAAGATAGAGACATTT
Organism: Dolichotis patagonum; assembly: GCA_004027295.1. Taxonomy (NCBI): domain Eukaryota; kingdom Metazoa; phylum Chordata; class Mammalia; order Rodentia; family Caviidae; genus Dolichotis; species Dolichotis patagonum. Next base: position 14,038 of record PVJX010038687.1, read on the forward strand.
AAATAAAATGTAGCCATGTCCCTCCACTAGAAAAGATTACCTAGATAATTAGAGAGCACAAATGCCTTGGAACATTTGTCTGTGGGCCCAGGGCAAAGTTCCTTAAGTTTATTTGTTGTCTCTATTTCCTGGGGAATCTCCTTCCCAGAACAAAAATGCTTTAACCCATGTTTTCTTATGATAAACAAAAACCAGTAGTTTGGTACACATTTATACTTCCTTCCTTAACCATTCCTCATGGAGACAAAGTTTATGAGCTATCTAGGAAGATAAGATTGTGTACCAGGACAAGGGTGGGTAGGCTGACCAAATCTATCTTCCATGCTGTCCAGAAGGCATCCTCCTGTCCTGGAGCAGTTTCAACCCAAGGGACACCTAGGGAACATTTATCAAATAGGAATAAAAAGGAATGCCTTATTTTATTTCCTTTTTTACATAACTAGATAGCTCTATATCATTCATAGCTCAGAGAAAGCTCTTGAGTTAGACTCCTGGTCCTGGGAAGAAGAAGGTTTCATACACTTATACCCTGCATTTGGGTAAGAGACATGGGCAACTCAATGTCAAAGCCCCTTACTCCTCTGGAATGCATTTTAAATCACTGGAAGATGTTCAACCCTTGCATGTTGAAAAAGAGCCAATTGGTATTTCTCTGCACGTGTGCATGACCTAGACCCAAGATGGAATACAGAGGGAAACATTAATTATGATGTTCTTTTACAGCTAAAATCATACTGTAAGTAAGAGGGAAAATGGTTAGAACTGCATTATGTTCCAACTTTCTTGCATTAAAAGATAATTCTTACCCACGTTCCAGATATAATTATAATCCTTATGAGGCCACTCCCATGTATAGGTCTCTTTCTGTCAGTGATTTAAAGCAAATTAAGCTAGCACTAGGAAATTTTTCAGATGACCCTGATAAGGATGTTGGTGTCTTTAGAGGATTTACTCAGACCTATGAGCTAGGCTAGAAAGATGTAATGTTACCCTTAAATCAAACATTAACTTCTAATGAGAGACAGGCAGCACTACAAGTTGCTATTGTCTCTCGAGATGAATATCATATCATTAATTTTAGAAGGCCAGAAGATAGACAGCCAGGGGAACCACCAATTCCACTGGTGCACAAGCAGTTCCTACCTAAGACCCTAAGTGGCCTGACAACAATACAGGCGACTGGAACATGAGACATTTTCAAGTGTGTATTCTTAAAGGTCTAAAAAGGACACAAACCAAGGCTTTTAGTTATTTAAAAGTGTCAGCTATTTCTCAGGAGGAAGGTGAAAATCCCTCTGACTTCTTAGATCATTTATTAGATGCACTAATAAAACTCATATCCCTAGATCCTGATTCAATAGAGGGACAGATTTTGCTTAAAGACATGTTTATTACCCAGTCAACTCCAGACATTACACAAAGCTACAAAAGATAGACTGCTCCAGATAGTTCACTTGATTCTTCAGTAAAAACTGTTTCCTTAGTATACTATAATCAGGACTGGGAGAAAACCAAAAAGAGAAAACAGAGACCAAAAAATTGTCTGCCTTTATTATTGTATCCTTAAAAACACAGACCTTAACTCTGATTCTTGTAGTTAAAAGAAGAGCTTGATGATGACACCCACCTGCTGTCCCTGCCACAAGCCAGGCCACTTTAAGAGGGACTGCCTTAAAAGGCCCCCCAAGCCACGCCCTAACTGCAAAGGAGACCACTGGAAGTCAGACTGCCCTCTGAGGCCAAGGCCCCAGGGTTCAGACCCATCCTATCAGCTGGCCCAGCAGAACTGAAGGGCCTTGCAGCTCTCATCTCCTCCCTCTGGCCAGACTGTCATCTCTGCCTGTCATCTCCACAGAGGAGCCCTGAGTAAGCATGATGAGGTACAAACCAGCTGATTGCTGGACATTGGCACATGTCTCTTTGTCCTTCTCAACTCTGCTCTTCCTTCCAGGCACTGGACCTCCACACAGTCACCAAAATATAGATTGCTTAAACTCTAACTGGGATAACTTTCTATTCACTCATTCCTTTTCGTTATACCTAAAAGCCCAACTCCAATCCTGGAGAGATTTTTGTCCTGTCTAAATGCTGAT
>PVJX010038688.1:0-16181 GCA_004027295.1 Dolichotis patagonum
AACAGCCAAAGAGCTGTCGGCAGCAGCTGGACCTCCTACTTTCCACACTGCGCATGAGAGTTCCAGTTGCTTCGTCTTCCTGTCAACACTTGGCGTGGTCAGCTTTTAAATGTCACAAGTGCTAATGGGCTTATTTGTGTCTATCCAATGTGGTTTGGACTGACACTTTCCTAATGCATGATGATGTCAAACATCTTTTCATGAGCTTGTTTGTTCTCCATATAACTTCTTTGGGAAGTGCTTGCTTTAATTTTTTTTTTCTTTAAAGAGAAAAAGTAAGTCAGAAAAGAAGAACTAAAAGCAAATGGCATAAACAACAATGGCAAACTCAAAACAATAACAATGTAAGTTTTCAAAACAGAATGAAAGAAATTTAACAATGGTTGTTATATTGCATATTGTTCTTTTTTTTTCAAAGAAAGAAAATAGAATTAAAATAGAAAAACAAAAAAGAAGGGTAGAACAATGCCAAATTAAAGAAAAAATTATCATCATAGAATCGCTAGTTGATACATTGCTCTACTCTTTTAATATTGACAGCTGGATATGGCAGTGCACACTTGTAATCCTAGCACTCTGGAAGCTGAGGCAGGAGGATCAACTTGAGTTTGAGGCCAGCCTGGGCTACAAAGTGAGTTCAAGGATAGTCTGAACTACATAGCAAGACCCTGTCTCAAACAGACAAACAAACATACATATGATATTAACTTTAGGTTTTTAGTAAATACCTTTATCTGATGGAGGAAATTTCTATTTGCAAATAATAAGAATAGATGCTAGATTATTTTCAAAAGCTTTTCTGTAATCTGTTGAATATTATATGGTAGTGTTTGTTTTGGAGGGGTTTCTTGATAGTTTTCTGTTGTTGCTGCTGCTGTTTTGTTTTTGGCTTTTTGAAACAGCATCTTGTTATGTAACCCATGCTGGCATCAAACTCACAGCAATCCTCCTGCCTCAGCCTCCCAAGTGCTGGGGTTACAGGTATGTGCCACCACACCCAGCTTGAAATATTACACAGTTTTTCATTTTTGGATTATTAATATAATGAATTGCATTGATTTAAAAATTGTGAAATACATATAACAAAATTTAACATTTTCTTTTTTTTACTTTAGCATTTTAAGTATAGAATGAGATCTTAGAGTACAGGGTTTTAGAGTAGAGTTTTAGAGTATAGGATTCTGTGATATTAAGTGCATTTAATAACATTGTATAACCACTACCACTGTCTAGTTTCAAACTATTTTGAGTAATATAAACAGAAATGCCTTGCCTATTCAGTAGTCACTCCCATTCCTTCCACTGATAGCTCACGGGAGGTATTAATGCTTCCTGACGCTCCTCCACCTGTAGCCTGTATGTATGAGTTCTTCACTCCTTGTCATGCCTGTGTAATAGTCCATGCTCTCCCATGTTCATGTGTCTCCTGGCCATTTACATGTCTCTTTGGAGAAATGGCAATTTAAGTTCCTTGCCCATTTTTACATCAGATTGTTGAACTGGGTGCTGAGTCTTGGTGATGGTGCTGTCCTGTGAGAGAGGGTCTTGTTCCGTAGCCCAGGATGGCCTTGCACTCACAACCCTCCTTTCTCAGGCTACCAAATTCCAGGGTCTCTAGTGCACATCACCATGCCAGGCTTGGTTTGTCTCTTTATTCTTGAGAGGGTTTTGTTTTTGTTTTTGTATTCTGCATACATGATCCTTACCAATTTTAAAATTTGAAAATATTATCTTCTCCAATTCTATGAGTTGTCTTTTCACTCTGGATGAAGTCTTTTGATGCACAAAAGTTTTGGGTTTTGATTTAGCTTTTATTTCACTGGTTGTGTTTTCCATGTCAAGTTTAAGAAAGCATTGGTCAATCCAAGATGATAAAGATTTATTACATTATTAGCTCTTAAATCTAGGCCTTTGACCCATTTTGAGCTTAGTTTTTTGTTTGGTTTGGTACTTTTAATTCAGGGTCTTACTGTGTAGCCAGGGTGCCCTTGAACTTGCTTATGTAGCCCAGGCTGGTCTTGAACTCACTGCAATCCTCCTGTTCAGCATCCTGAGTGCTAGAATTACAGGTGTGCCCTGCCATGCCTGGCTTGAGCTCAGTTCTGCATATGCCACAAGGAAAAGACAAAACTTCCTTCTCCTCCTCTGACTCTCCCGTTGTCTCACAGTGATTAATGTTTCATGGAGCTAATTTCTTTCTTTTTTTTTTTTTTTTGGTACCAGCAATCAAGCTCACGACCTCACCAGACAGGTGCTTATGCTGCTGAGTTAAACCCTCAGCAATGATTGTTTTAAATATTAACCCAACTTTATATCCATGGCATAAACCCGTTTTTGTCATCCTGTATAATCTTCCTTATTTATTATTAGATTTGATTCCCTGAAACTGGATTAAGAATTTTTGTGGCTCATGGGAAGGATATTGCCCTATATTTTTTCGCTTTCCTCTTTCTTCCCTCCTTTGTGTGTGTGTGTGTGTGTGTGTGTGTGTGTGTTTGCAACAGATAATAAATATATTCATTGTGAGGAATTGGTGCACATATGTATCAGATCATTGTGAGGTGTTTTTTTGTTTTTGTTTTGTCTTTTTTGAGACAAAAAAATTCAGGCTGGCTTCAAACTCACTGTGTAGCCCAGGCTCGTCTTAAACTCATGGTAATCCCTAACGTAGATCTGTCTTTACTGGCCTAGAAAGAAGCTACTGATTTCATGGCAATTTCTGGAAAGAGGACTGGTGCATGTATATTTAGTACGTCTCTCTTTGCAGGCTCTTGTAGCTGTCTGAGGGGGGTATGTGTGTGTGCATGTGTGCCAGGACTGGACTTGGGCCCTAGCTCCACTGCTGACCCACGCCCCAGCCCTGTCGAGGACCTTCATCTCGAGATCACCAAGTGGGAATCGGGGCTGCTGCCAGGACTGGGCTTCAGGCATCCAGGGAAATGAACTACAAAAAATCTTGTCCTAGACAAACAGGTGGTACTGTAGTCAGGGTTTGCAAGGGAACAGATTTAATATAGGACACATAATTAATACGATTATTTTATAATAGTCATCCAAAAAGTCAAATGTAGAGTGCAAGAGATCTGCCCATGCACTAGAGACCCAAAGAATCCAGTTAAGGGCCTGGATCCCACAGTAGTGTCCTGTACAAGTCCAGCTAGAGGCCCAGAGCTCATAGCAATGTCTTATACAAGTCTGTATCAACTATCTGCACTGTGAAGTCCCAAAGGCCAGTGGTGGAAGCTAGAAAGTCTGCATTGGCAGGATGAAGGCTGTATACCACCAGGCTGAAAGAGCTGCACTGGAGCCAGGAAGTGATGCTCAAGGTAAGGACCCGAGCTCCCCCAAAGAGAACCACAGCCAGCCTCAGTGACAGTGAGGCCCTGAGCTCCTCCGATGATAACAGCTGAGTACGTATCAGGAAAATCACCATGACAAGCTTCTCCAGAAGAATCAACTGCGCACCATCTTCCCCTCCAGCTCTCCTTTCACACTGCTGGCAACAATCCTCAGGTGGGCCTTCCACACCCAGCACCATGCTGACTCAGCTGAGCTGAGTGTTACAAATTGACCATCAAGGGCTGGGGATTTAGCTCAGCAGCATAAATGCCTGCCTGGCAAGCATGAGGTCATGAGTTCAATCCCTTGTACAAAAAAAAAAAAAATTGGCCATCAGTTAATCTACCACAGTCCACCCTTTGTCAACTTGATAACCAGATATATTTCCTTAAACCATAGTTTCCAGCAGCAGATTTGAGAAAAATTAGCATGTCTTGATCTGTTCAGAATATATTAATACAACAGTTACATATATAAAATTCTTATGGCATTCATTTTCACACTAAATGCAAACATTTAGAGGGTGCTCAAAATTCAATGACAAAACAATGATTTGTTGACTAAATAACCTGATTACAAACATGTAGCTAAAAACTACATTGAAATCATATTTAAGAGAGCTATTATAATCCCAATCCTTGCTTCCCATTAACTTTTCACAGGACATGGCAAGACTAAGAAATGCCTCAAGGGATCTCCTGCATTTCAAATGTGCTCTTCCCATCTAGTGAAAGGTCCTTCAGATCCTACTCCTTCTCATCAACTGCTTCTCCTGTTCATCCTTGCAATCCACAGCTGAGCTGAATTCTTTCCTCTGCCCAAATGCTTCAAATCACCCTGCTGGCTCTTTACTCTCAATTTCTAATGCGGAACTGGCCAAAAGCCCTCAGCAGTAACCATGCCACAATCTCAATGCTATACTGCACTGAAATTTGTCTGCCACCCAGACAATATCTCTAAAGCAAAATGCAGACCAACTTCTTGCCAAAGCACAGCATACCCACCTAAGCTCCAGCAGCCAGTGCAATGCTTCTCTACGGAAGCCTCATAAGCCACATTTTAATGGGCAGCATTTTCATCAGTACTCTGATTTTCCAGGCTCTGAACAGAGTCTCCAATATACAGAGTCTGGGGGTTGACTTTTCAGCCAGTCTCTCAAAACCTTTCCAAATTAATCCCTAAACCTCTTAAACTACATGGCCAGGCAGCGTCACAGCAATGACCCAACTCCTGGTACCAAATTCTGTCTTAGTTACTTTTCTTTCATTGCTGAGACAAAATACCTGATGCCCAAAGTTAACAAGGAGAAGTTTATTTAGCTCATAGTTTACAGAGTTTCAGCCCATAATTGGCTGGCTGAGGCAGGGTGGCACATGGCAGAGGAGCAACAGTTCATGCTGGAAGACAGCAAATGCAACTAGAGAGACAGATAGAAAGAGATAAGTCTCTTTCTTCCCTTTGTACTGTATGCAGGCTATCCATCCGAGGGCAGGTATAGCACTCACACCCTTAGCCCATCAATTAATCACAAATTCTAGCTTCGGCCACCTCCACAAAGTCCCATGACTGCATGAGGCTTTGGGGGGCCATCCAGACACAGACCACAACAGGCAGCTAAGTACTACATGGCACTTCATTGGCTCCCCACCTGGCCAGGCCCTTGCTAAGTGGAGGACTGGGGCTGACAGTGAGGTCCAGAGCCAGCTCTGTGCTTGAAAGCCAAGGGTGTGAGAGGAAACCAGAATATTTTCTTGTGGAAGGGATGATCAACACACAAGGTGTTTGTTTAAATAGGAAAACTGCCAAATGTGGTGGTACATGCTTATAATCCCAGCATGCAGGAGGCTGAGGCAGGAGGACTGCCATGAGCTCAAGGCCAGCCTGAGCTACAGTGAGTTTAAGGCCAGTTCAGAGGTGAAAAAGTGCTGAGGATGCAGCTCAGTAGCAGTAGAGGACACCTGGGTTGGAGCCCTAGTACTGATAAAAAACATTAGCCTCTTGTACCTGCCAGTGACACCAGTCATCCAGGTGGATCTGTGACAGGTGCAGAGGGGACACACTGCCACCTGTGAAGAGAGCCACTCCCCACTTCTAGAAGTGATTGGATTTTTCACCAAGATGCTTGTTTCTGTGTGCATCTCCATGGCATCAGCTCAGAGTTTAATATCTCCTCCCTTACAAACTCAAGCTCACACTGGCCTCTGGGGGCACACGTATGGGCAGAGCACACTGCTCCCTCCCAGCAGCCCCCCAAAGCTGTCTGGACTCCAGGGACTAGAAAGTGTGGATGTTTAGGCGTCAGAGACTGGTGCCTCTCTGCTGAGCAGGATGTGCACACAAAGAGCCACAGTCGAGGCAGCACCTTCTGCAGCCAGGTGCAGGACCACAGGCACGCGCGTCTTCAGCAGCCCACGGCTCTGCTTTGCTGACCTGGAAGTCCTGGGTCCTCCTCGCCTCTCTTGGGTTCCTTGGAGAACCACAGAGCAAGCACCATGCTTGAGCCCTGCTTGATGCCAACCTAACACCACCATAAATAATCCCAGCACGCAGGGAGGCTGCAGCAGGAGGATCTCCAAGAGTTTGAGGCCAGCCTGGCCCACACAGTGAGTTCAAGACCAGCCTGAACTGCATCGCGAGATCTTGGCTCATAAAACCAACCAAAGAAACAGAGACCCAGCCAGACAGTTCCTCTCTGCGCACCCAAGTGTGACAGGCATGGCGCGTCTGCGTTTCAAATTTCAAAGGCCAGGAACTTGGCAAAACTCCTGGTGTGTCTCACATTTCTCTCCCCCACTCCCTTGCTGCCCGCTTTTTCCTCTTTCCTTACTTCCTTTTCTCCCTCCCTTCTTCTGCCACCTGTCTCTCTTCTCTCCTGGTCTTTTTTTTTTTCCTTTTTACATTTTCGAGAAAATTTAGCTTGTAGGGGGAAAAAAATGGCCCTTTGATCTGAGAGCCTCTATCTCACCCCAACAGGAAACAGCGGGATTTCTCCTGCCCTCATCAGTTGCCCTGGGTCTGGAGCAGAGAGGCAACTTCAGGCTCCATTTGTGGGTCCAAGCAGCTCCCGCTGGGCCACACAGTGTGAGAATGTTGTGTCAAAACTCCGCAGCAAGGGTCCAGGAGTGACAGCCTCTGAAGACATGAGCAGCGGCCATCTCATGCTCAGGGGGATTGGCAACCTGCGAGCCTGCAGGAGGGAACCACGCCATAACTCCGCCCTTCTTGTTTCACAGCTGCACTGCCATTATCTGAGCCAGAGAGGGGCTTTACATAGGAAGCCCGTTCTGTTTGCTTCTGCTTACTGAGACCAGCAGGGAAAGAACGGTGAACACCCACGGGTCTACAGAAGCAATACTTGCTTGCTGAGCAGTGGCTTGTTTCTCTATACCCCTGGACTCCCTTTTTTTTGAGACAGTGTCTCGCCAAGTTGCTAAACTGCCCAGGCTGGGCTTGAATTCTCGATCCTCCTGCCTTGGCCTCTCGGAGTCATGGGATGACTGCTGTGCACCTCACCAAAATGGGATGCTGTGTCCTGCGTGCACAGGGCAACAGGAGAGCTCCCTGCAGCTGGAGCTCTGAGCAAGGGCTGCCCTTTCCCTGTGCTCCTCTGCATCCGGTTCGGGTTTGGAAAAAGAGTGAGCCCCGGGGCACCCTTCCCTCAGGAGGCACTGCCACGCAAAGACACCTTTGCATCAGTGAGCGGAAGCGCAAGAGGTGTGGGTGCCGTGACTCGGTCTCCCTAAAGTCGGCTGGTGGCTGCAGCTTGCAGCTGGATGCCTCAGAGGCTCGAGTGTGAACCTTCTGGTTCAAGGTCGTGAGTTCAATCCCTGGCACAAAAAAAAAGTATAAACCTTCTGTGCAGACTGGGCTGGCCCACTAGGTCTTAGGTTCTGTTCCCGCACTGCACAAAGAAAGAAAGAAACAAAGAAAAGAAAAAGGTCATAATGATACTGAGTGTGTACTTAGTTTCTGTGCCCTATTTTGTTTTTTTGAGACAGAATTTTGTTGTGTAGCCCAGGCTGCCCTCAAACAGTGATCCCCCTGCCTCAGCCTGCCAAGTGTGGGGAATACAGACGTGCACCACCCCTCCTAACTGTTCGCCTATCTTCTTTACTGCAGCCCCATCAGGCAGGCAGCACAAGAGCAGGCCTGTGCCTGCCTGTGGGGTGCGGGGTGGTTTTGAGAATCCTGTTTGGTGATCTGTCAGCTCGTCTCACAGAAGGAACCTAGAGGGGCCAAGAGTGATGGCTAGCAGTGCTTTGGCGGTGGAGCGGGCAGGGCATGGTGCCCACATGGATTCACCCCGTCTCTTGTTCCATGGCTCTCTGCTCCTGGCCAGAGATGGGCGGCCTGTTTTGAGAAGTCGAAATTATTCCATGTAGTGCCTGCAGGGCATGAGAACCAAGCAGCTTCCAGCCTGGAGACTGTGGGCGAGGAGGCAGAGAGCCCTGGGCTTGCCAACCACTGCTCCGTCCTTTTTAAAAGTAAGGCAGTGACTCTTAGCGACCCCCCTGCTGTGTTCCTATCAAAAATGTAAAGCAGTAATCACGACTTGATTGCACCCTGCGCCCAGAAGGGACTCTCTACATGAAAGGCTTGACACAGTTTTGTGGAGCAGAACATTCTTTGAAAGCGCTGGCAGCAGAAAGCACTTGTTCAGGGGACTTAATTGATAGACGCTAGCAGCTTGGAAAGGCTGCCCGAGTTCAAAGGCACCGCGTTTAATCCCAAACCATTTTCATTTTACTTAACTTTTTATTTCTTTCTGGGTGACTACACTACAAACTCCTATTAATCTACTGCCAAGTCGTTTTTCTTAAGAAGGTGGATAGGTTACAAGCTCCCTCGCCAGGAGACGGCACTCAGGAATGCTGCTAGCAGAGCTCCGTGCGGATGGACACGGAGGCTGGGAGAGCAGGCCGCGAGGCTGGTGCCTGGCAGCGTGGGCGGCGGAGGGCGGTCAGGGCCGGGGACCTGTGCCCGGATGGAGACGCGACGCCTCTGGCAGGGTATCACCTTGGAGAGGAAAGCCAAGAGTTTCCGCGGTTGCGATTGTGTGTTAGTGGAACAGTCAAAATGTCAGCGGTTGCGAGGCGAAGCGTCCAGCTCACACTGGCGTGGCTGGGGGATGACATTTCACACTGGGGACGGCCGGGAGGCAGCAGAAATAGCCAGTGCAGCCAAGGAGTAACTGGGGCTGGCAGCAGTGTCTCAGAGAAATTGTTTTGCCTGCCACTGCTGATACAAGAAGCTTGGAATGTGGCTTGAAGGCTTCTACACAATATGATTTTTTAAAAAATTCTTTTTGGACCCATTTGAGAAGGGGACCAGACCTGATATTTTCCACAAATGCATTTACTTGAAAACACCCCAGCGTTAGATAGGCTGGCTCCGGCTGCTCTGTCTTCCTAAGATAGGTGGTGATTTTTCCACCCTGACCACTGATGCTGGTCAATACCACAACCACTTTTTTTTTGGTGATGGGGGGGTTTGGATTGATTGACATGTAGGTTTTTTGAGACAGGGCCTTGCTGCATAGTCCAGGCTGGCCTTGAATTCACTGTGTAGCCCAGACTGGCCCTCAACTCATGGTGACCCTCCCGTCTCAGCCTCCTGTGTGCTGAGATTATAGGTGCACCACCATGCCCAGCACAATAACGGATTTATTGAGATGACTACTTTCTCCTTTTTGTCACTCCCAATCTTTCTATGGTTTTGCACATCATGACTTGCTTGTATTTTTCTTAGCACTGTTTTTGACAGATTAGACTAGTGATGCCAAACCTTTCAGAGCTTTCTCTTCTTTTTCATTTTTTTGCTCCCTTTTTTGGGGGGAGGGGGTGGTACCGGGGATCAAATTCACGACCTAGCACTTGCCAGGCAGACGCTTATGCCGCTGAGCTAAATCTCCAGCCCCTTTTTTGTGTTTTTTGAAAAGGAGAAAAACTTTCTTATCCCATCTGATTCATAAAAACACTACGCACTAAACTCTCGCTCTCTCATTTTAACAAAACACACAGGTTTAGATCTCTTTAAAGGACTTAGCTTCTTTTCCTGTTAGCACTTGAGGACAAAAAGTTGGGAGTACAGTCACAGAGTTTTCAATAATACAAACAGCCCCTGTGGCAGGTGGGCCGCAGGTTCACCACCACTGAGCTAGACTACTGGTTTTCACTGGCTTGACTACCTAAGTGGAGCTGTCTGGGGTAGTTAGGGACAAGCACATAATCTGGTACCTTTAAAGTTACGTGATACAGTTTAGTGCACCGTCCTTTAAGATTGGCATTGCTGATTATGAAAGAGTAATCAGGGGCTGGGGATTCAGTTCAGGAGCACAAGTGTCTGCCTGGAATTTGGAAGGTCTGAGTTCAATCCTTGGTAGCCAATAAACAAACAAATAATCAAAAACCTGCTCTAGCAGACTGTCTCGGAACGGCGTGATCTGCTGCTCAGTGTACCCTTTCCTACCCACTGGGATGCTCACTGGCAACAAACCAGAAAAGTCCAATGAGGCTGTAAGGAAACAAACCCTGGTGCCCTGCTGGTAGCAATGCGAAATGCTGCAGCCACTGTGCAAAACTGTGTGTAGACGCTTTTCCTGCCACTGGGACGCAACACTTAAAATTTAAAGGAAGAGAGGTTTATTTCCGCACGGTTTCAGTCCATACTCAGTCAGAGGGCTCCGAGGAATGCAGCTGGACGGTCTGGAGCGAGCTGCTCACAGCAGGGCGGCCAGGAAGCGGGGAGCAAAGGGAGGAGCTCTTCTGGTCGGACCCCGGCTCCTAGGCAGGCCTGCTGTGCGCTGCCGTGACCCAGTCACCTTCCAGGAGCCTCATCTGTGAGTGACCGCGTGAGGCTCTTGGGGGACATCCAGCTACAAACCGCGGAAGTGTGATAATTCCTCAAAACAATGAAAAAGAGAATCACCCTCAGATCTGGTAACCCCAGGGCAGGGTGTACGCCTCAAAGAACCCGGAGCAACTCACGTGCTTACACGCGCAATGGAACTGTTCAGAGCTGGGCACAGCAAGGCAAGCGCCAATAGCAGAAGGACAGGTGCAAAGCATGTGCTGCACGCACAGGACTGCTGCTCAGCACTCGCCCTCAAAGGGAAGGGATCCCAACAGCGCTCCAACACGTGTGCGGCCCGAGGGACAGACAAATTGATAGGCTCTGCTAGCCTGGGGCTTAGCTTTCCGTAATATGACACCCGCCCAACTTGGTACGGAACCCAGAGAAGCAACTTACCTCTCCAAGAGTAACTTCTATGTTCTTTTCCTCTTTCCAGAAATAAACTTTGTTGCACATGCGCCAAGCCCTCTCCAATCCCAAGTCTCCACAACCACCCAAGGCTCCACCCCCAGCCCCCAGTGAATCTTTCTGTCTCCTGTTTTACACAGGCAGCTACTCCTTCAAATCAGCAGTTAGTATGTCATTCTGCCCACCTCCCAAACTCTCCCCAGCCAGAACTGCTGCTAAAAAAAGTAGTCCCACTTCTTTGTTCTGAGAGGTGCTGCACCCCTATAAAGCTCTCCCATGCCGTCATTAAAGGCCTCTTCCTACTTAGTCTCCTTCCTATCTCTCCTGTGTCGCTTCGGATTGAGTACCAAAAATAATCACAAATATTTCATGAATTCATTGCGCTAGGACACAGAGTAGTCACAGGCTGGGCAATTTAAGGACTTAACAAGACCTTGACTCAAAAAATAAAAAAGGGCTGAAGGTATAGCTCAGTGGGAAGGTCCTGGGTTCAATCCTCAGTGCAGTCAGATAAAATGAAATTAAATTAAATAAATAAAATAAAAATAAGGGGCCGGCGGGTTAGCTCAGTGGTGTAAATGCCTGCATCGGAAAACACGAGGCTGTGAGTTCGATCCCCGGTACCAAAATAAAATAAAATAAAATACCAGGAAGTGACCTTCAAATAAATACAGGGAGGACAGCTGACACACGATCTCACCTTCTTTAGTGACTTCCTGTTTCCTGGTCGCTGCCCGTTCCTCAGTTCCTCAGGGAAGCTGCGTGCGTGCGTCCATGCGTGCTGTGCGTGCGTGGGTGCGCATGCGCATGCGCTGTACATGACCCGACCCGCGCAAGCCCTGATCTTGACAGACAAACCATGGCTCCCTTGCCGCTCCCTCATCGCCTCGCCTTCTAACTGGGCTCTTGAGGTGAGAACATAGCTCACCAAACATAGCTACAAGAAGAGCCCGGATTGGACCTGTTAACACCGTGTCCTTTGTCACCGGGGAAGAAGAGCTGTGTGAAGGCGCGGGAAAGGCCCAGAGGAGGCGGGGACTGGGGTCCGGAAGTGCACGCTGATTGTTCCCCGAGGCTTTGAAGCCCAGCGGCAGGCCAGGCCCCAGGGCCGAGAGGCTTTGGCGCTAAGGGGGCTCCGGAAGCCCGCGCTTGCTGTCCGGAAGTCTTCCTTGGCAGGAGCTGCCCCGGGAAGACACAGGGTCCCCGAGAGTCCCCGTCCAGGCTGCTGTTTGCTCTTTTCCGAGCAAGCCTCGCAGACAGAGAGACAGTGGAATCATCTCCTTCCCCACCGGCACCCTGAATTTCAGGATTTAAGCCACCCTGGGACTGGAGGAGTTGGACGCTGGACATTACACTGGCTTTCCTAGCTGCCCAGCTTGTCCCGCTTGTAAAATTGCCTCAGTTATGCTTTGATATTTGATCCGGAACAAAGTTGAAAGATTTGTGTTCATTACCTTAGATCACTAGAGCTATGGTGGCCACCTCAGACACAATGAGGATTTCCCCCGTCCCCGACACAGACATACAAGACTAGTTTTTTTGTTTTGTTTTGTTTTGTTTTTAGACTAGTTTTGCTTCAAGAAATGTGATTGAACTGCTAGGTGCGGTGCTGTACACCTGTAATTCCAGTGCTCAGGAGGCAGAGGCAGGAGGATGACTGTGAGTTTAAGGCCAACCTGGGCTACCTAGAGAGACCCTGTCTCCAAAAATCAAAATAAACAAACAAAAAAGAAAGATTTATTGATTGATTGCCAAGCTGAATCTCCTTTCTCCGTTCTCTCAAGCTTCCGCAGGTTCACTCGATCCAACAGTGTGACGACAGCCGTCCAGGCTGACCTAGACTTCCATGATAACCTGGAAAATTCTCTGGAATCCATAGAGGACAATTCCTGTCCCGGCCCGATGGCCAGGCAGTTCTCCCGGGACGCCAGCACCTCCACGGTCAGCATCCAGGGCTCAGGCAATCACTACCACGCCTGTGCGGCCGATGATGACTTCGACGCGGATTTTGACCCGTCGATCCTGCCTCCTCCTGACCCCTGGATCGACTCGATCACGGAGGACCCGCTGGAGGCCGTGCAACGGTCCGTGTGCCACCGAGACGGCCACTGGTTCTTGAAGCTGCTGCAGGCAGAGCGCGACCGCATGGAGGGCTGGTGCCAGCAGATGGAGCGGGAGGAGCGCGAGAACAGCCTGCCTGAGGACAGTAAGTACCCGCGGGGGACATCCGGGTGACCGGGGACGGCGGGAGCCGGGCATGGCAGGCTGGCAGCCCCGCAGCGCCCATGCTGCCCAAGAGAAAGAACCCCGGGAGGGTGGCAGCCCGTGCAGTTTAGATCTGTAGCTTCCTTTGTCTCCTCTGAGAAATAGCAAACAGCGTGGAGGTGGGCTCCTTCTCTACTACCATCCACTTCCCCAAGACGGTCTTGAGAGAGAGACTGCTGCTCCTCAAATCATTCAAACTTCATAGCTCCGTAGACACAGGAGCACTGGGCATTTACCATCTTCACAGTTTTATAACTCACTATCGGACAGCATTAAAACGCGGCTAACGTGCAGACCAGTAGAAACCTCTGTTTACTGCATTTTCCAGCCTGCCTGGCATGCACTTTCTTTTAGATTTAAGGAAGGCAAAAAATTCAGCCACAGTGATAATTTTTTTTTTTTTTTTTTTTTGTGCTAAGGACCGAACCCACGGCTTCCAGCTTGTTAGACAAGCGTTCTACCACTGAGCTAAATCCTCAGCCCCCAGCCACAATGATCATTAACACAACCTATAATCCCAGCTATGTGGGAGACTGAGGCAGGAGGGTAACAAGTTTGAGGGCAGACTGGGCAATTTAGCAACTTAAGTAAGACCCTGTCTCATAACAATAATATTTTTTTAAAAAACAGGTTGAGGACGTAGCTCAGTGCAAAGGCTCTGCTTTAAATCTCCAGCATCTAAGTTAATGATCTACTACGTTAAAATAAATAAGTAAATAATTGATGCCATTTTTTGCACACCATTCTTTCTTTTTTTTAATTGGTACCAGAGATCGAACTCACCAATAGCTCAGTGGTACAAGCACCTGCCTGGTAAGCCCAAGGTCGTGAGTTTGATCCCCGGTACCAAAAAAAAAAGTTACAGCAAATCTGGAGTCACAGGTCTTAGCATGACCCACAGTTGGACACTCCAACAGCAGTGTAGACTAAACACAGTTCACAGATGTGGACAGGTTATATAGAGTAGCCCCTTGGTCCCCCCAGGCTCCACCATTAATTGGCTCTGGAGGTGCAGTCAGGACCAGAATTCACCAGTACCATACAGGTTATTTTGGCGGGAAAGGGTACCAAGTTGCAAGGCAGTGGATACTGACAGGGTGTGGCTTGTGTGGCCAGTACTAAACAAATAACAAACACCAAGAGAAAATGTTTGCATTGATTTGTGTCCGGCACCAAACTGGACAAATTTTAACGGCATCCCCAGTACCAAGGTGAGACCCTGTAGCCAGAGAAAAGGAAGTGACCCAAAGCTCCCAGAATTCACACACAAAAAGACCGGCCACTCGTGGAAAGAGTAGGGTACAGTCAGTTTCATACCAAGTTGGCTTGCAGTTCGCCATGTGCGGAGAAAACTATAGGCCTAACCTAACATATGTACACGCCAGCTTTAGGCCAAACTTAATTTAACCTAATTAACAATTGACAAATTACCAAATTACCTCAATTCTGAGACACATTTTACACATTTCCAATCATTTTGAAGTTGAGATATAATTTGTAATCTGTGTATTTTAACATTGTATGTTTATTTTCCCTGAAAAACTATTAAATTAATGGTGGAGTTTCTAACTGATAATATTTTTGAGTCAGAAAAGTTCAGTGGTAGTCTTAAAGCCTACTTAATTTTTGTGAATTACCTTGAAAAGTGTTGTCACAGTGTAGTTCTCATTTTATGTATGTTTTGAGACAGAGACTTGTTGTGTAGTCCAAGCTGACCTTGAACTCACAGAAGTCTTCTTGCCTCTGCCTTCTGAGTGCTGAAATTATGGGCATGGGCTATCATGCCTGGTTTTGTTTTTATTTTTGGTCTGTTTTTGTCTTTGGTTTTTGGTTTTTTGAAACAAGTTCTTGCTATGTAGTCTAAACTGGCCTTGAACTCACTATTGCCCAGGCAGCCCTTGAACTTGAGATCCCCCTGACTCAGCCTCCTGAGTACTGGGATGATATGTTTTTAAAAATTTCTTTTAAAAATAACCATTTAACTTTTTTATCACAAACATATAAAAATATGCATAAGAGAGTTTAATATAATGAACTCTTCATGTGTTCCTCACTTTGTTCAATACCTAGTCAGTCTTCGTTTCTTTTTTTTTTTTTTTTAAATTTTGTTTTAAAGAGGGTAAAACTAGGGGCCAGGGATTTAGCTCAGTGGCTCAAGCGCTTGCCTGGTAAGCATGAGGTCATGAGTTCGATCCCTGGTACCAAAAAAAAAAAAGGTAAAACTAAACAGAACAAAGCAGATCAGAAGAAAACAACGTAAGAGACACTGATTTCAAAGCAAGACAACCGGGGATCGTCACTGTCTATCATATTGTCTCTTGTTTTCTTCTAAATAGTTGTCCATATCTTCACACACCAGTCTTAGTTTCTTCTTCTTCCTCTTTTTCTTTTTTTTGGTACTGGGAATTGAACATAGGACCTTTGTACTGAGCCATTTGACAGCCCAAATGTGTGTATATGTGTACCTGTGTATTCAATAATTTCAGACAGGGTCTCACTAAACTGCAGAGTTGCCTGGCTTGGGCTTTGATTTGTAATCCTGCCTCAGCCTTCCAGAGGGCTAGAATTACAGATGTTCGTCACCATACCCAGCTCAGTTTTATATTCTTCCTTTTGCTGTTGTTGTTGTTGTTGTTGTTTTTGCCAGAGTATGTTAAAAGAAACCCAAGATATCTTACCACTTCACTGTAGAATTTGCATTTATAAGGGTGTTTATTAAATGAGCCACACATAATATTCCCAGTGGGAGCAATAATAATTTCCCCTCATTTGTGGGAGAGAAAGGGAAAGAACTTGTTATCCTGTCTCAGAACTTGAACTCCTGAGATCAAGTGATCTTCCTGCCTCAGCCTCCCAGTGGCTGGAACTACTACCATGGCCCACCACGCACTGCCCGCAATCATTTCTTAATAATGAGATCTGTTGTAAATCACATTAGTGGCTTCTTACTGGAATGTTCCCAAGAAATCTCCATCATCCCCGCAAAAGGACATTTAGGACAGAGTGAGAGAACAAAGCGTCCTAATCCCACTTGCCCCTAACTCAGTACCACCACGGGCTCCCCCATGCTTATCTGCAGGAGCATTTGCCTTGTCCCGGTTCTGACCAGCAAGGCACCGGCACAGCAGAGGGTGGCATGGCCAGGCTTCTGGAAGAGTCTTCACCGTGCTACACCTCCATGTTGATTAGCTTCTCCCCGAGGACACCTGTGTGTGTGGAGCAGTGGCAGCAGGAGCTGTCGTCCCACAGAACCAGCTCTCATGCAGATTTTGTGACAGGGTCACACTGTGCAATTCAGGCTGGCCTTGAACTCACTG
>PVJX010038689.1:0-16176 GCA_004027295.1 Dolichotis patagonum
CATGCCTGGCCTGACACAGATGTTTCTGAGGAGAAATACATGTACAATAGATGCATTAAATTCAGTTTAACCTTCCATTTTACCCTGAGGATCAAATGATGCTTTAGTTAAGATGGTAAGTGATGCTTTAAGATAGTAGTGATTATATAGGCATTCTACTACAGTAGAAATAGTAACACTTAGGCCCTATTTTTATTTCACCTCTCTGATGTCTGATTTCCAGATAAGGAAAACAAAATTAGAATTTGTTGTAGTCATGGGTTATGAGAACAATTACAATGAGAACACAGAATTTATAATATTATTTAATGAAGGTCACGCAGAGTTAAACATAAGAAAGTGCAGGAAATCTTTCCACAGTGCTAAAGACCCAGAATATTCAGGCAAGGGCCTGGATCCCACAGCAGTGGACTGCATGAGTCCAGATGAAGACCTAGAGCCCATGACAATGCCTCCCACAGTCCAACTGGAGGTCTAGAGCCCATGAGAAGGACTCATGCCAGTCTGTTTTATGGATCTGTGCTGAGAAGGCCCAAAGGTTAGTGGTGGAAGCTAGAAGGTCTATGCCAGCGAGATGAAAGAGCTGTGCCAGTAGGTTGAGGGTTCTATCCTGGAGCCAAGAAGTCACACTCAAAAGAAGGACCAGGGCTGTCCTGAAAAGTACCACAGCCATCCTCAGCGACAGGGAGGTCCCGAGCTCCTCAGACAATGAGAACACTCGAGTACATGCCAGAAAGCCAGCATGACAAGCTTCTCCTGGAAATTAAATGACACACATCTTCTCCTTGAGAACCAGGAAAAAATGCTTAATGTAAGGACCAAGGCTCCCCCAAAGTGAACCACAGCCACTCTCACCAACAAGGTCCCAAGCTCCTCTGATAATAATGGCCAAATTCATATTGAGGAAGCTAGTCACAACGAGCTCCTCCAGGAGAACCAATTGCTCAAAACAGCAACACTTAGGGGAACCCACGATGCCCACATCTCCCCCACATCTCTATTTATGCCTTCAACTTTCCTCAGATGGGCCATCTACACTCATGCTGATTTAATTCAGCTGGTGTTAAATTGACCACCAGCTTTTAATCCATAACAATTTAATAATTTTTACCACAGGATTCATTTGGAATTTAAATGAGATGATTTTAGAAAACTCACCAGAAACCTGATCAAGAGAGCTCTGGGAATCCATTGGGGGCCTTTTTAAAGACTCACTGTTTTTGCCAGATTTGCCTTAAAGCAATTACCTTAAGATTGAAAAAGGATTCAGAAAGATGGACAAGATAAAAATACAGGGGACATTATACAATGGCCTAGTTGAGGCAAATTCAAAGTTGGACTAGAATACCAGCTATTAGGAGGAAATGAGATTAGCTGTTTAGGCCCAAGTGGCAGCATGAAGAAAGGGCACAAAGGAAAACAGACAGGCAATGGTGGAGCCCCACCCACTGCCACTGGCTCACTTTCTGTTTGAGAGAATGAGGAAAAACAATGTTGAGCTCACCACATCCTTACCATCAGCCCAAACACTGCCTATGCCATTCTTTGAATTTTTTTCTCATCCCCAGCTGTGAGAATCACTCTTTCTTCAAATTAATATTATATTAAAGCCAATGCCCAGTAGCCTGTTTACAATGAGATTAACAGGAACCTTGACTGCACGTCACAGGCATGGAGCCTCTTTTCCTCTTGGTCCACAGTTCTATAGACTCTGCAGGTCCACTCTGTGAGCTGATTACACTGGCTGAGGGCATGCTTTCCTTAAGCACCGTCATACCTTCCCATGTGTCATCCCAAAGCCTCCCTCAATGACTAAACAGTACATATTACCTATGTATTCAAGAAAACCGAGGCTCAGTGAAGCAAAGAACCTTTTCCCACAATGGGTAGCATAGAAGAAAGACTTAATACCCAATTGCTAAAGCTTCTGTTTGCATATATCACTGAAAGTTTCTTGTAGAATTCTTTTGCAGGGAAGATGAATCTGAAATTTACAAAGTTTAAAGAGTTTTATCTTAAAATGTAACCACCATGTTTGTGACTATGTATTTACCATGCTTAATATCCATATATTCCACTGTTTCCTAAAAGCCTTTGTGGAAAAATGTCTGATGGAATAATTACAAGAAAACCTTAGAAACTAAGAGAAGTTTTTCTTTGCTTCTCAAACTGAAAATTATTGGTAAAACTGAAGAAAACAGCTGTGGTTTCATCTCATATATTAGGCCGAAAGGAAAAATTTTGGTTTTAATATTTGAGTAAATGTTTATTGACATGAACTGTAACTCCAAGTCATAGCAAAAGAAATTACTGATTATGACACCAAGATTGACTCTGTACCTACTATCAAATAAGATGAGATAAGTGTTGATGAGGGAATAGAGATAAGAAAAACATAGTCCACCTTAAGTGGAAATGAAAACTAGTACAATCATTATGAAGAAAAGTAGGAATGTTTTGCAGAAAGTTAAAAACACAGCTACCATACAACCTACCATCCTGCTCTTGAGTACATAAACTGATGGAAGAAAATTTTTGAAATGCCCTAAATTTAATTACAAAAACCTGAAGATGGAATAGGGAAGAGATAAGGAAAGTTAATCAATTAACATCTAACATCCATGTGCCAAAAGCATTAGAAAACTCTTCTACATTCCTGAGTGGATGTTGAAATTTGGACTTAGTATCCATGATGGCTCAGACACTACCATGTCCTTTTTGTAGGTATAAACTTTCTGCACTACTAACACTGCACTACTAACAAGTACTTCTCCTTAAGGACTTCTGTACTACCCCAATGTATTACCCACTTCATATTACTTCATCTTTGTGACATAAACTCAAAGAAGTTCAATATAAACTCAAACAACATAAGATTCCTTTCTCTGCTTTTGACCACTAGCTCTGCTGAACATCTTTCTAGCTACTATCTAAGCTTGGTGCTGGTAGTTGTGGAAAATGCCCCAGTCCATGACTGTTTCCTTTCTAGTATCTGCAATAGCTCAAAAGAAAGCCTTTTATTTTAGGGAAACCTTGGTTTTATGAGTTGGCTTTACTAATATCAAAGAAATAAAAGCAGTGCCTCACAGAGATCGAGGCAAGCTTATTTTCACTGCAGCAGTATTCCCAATAGCTAAGACATGGAACTGATCTAAATTTCCATTGCTGTCTGTGTAAATGTATAATGAAATTTTATAATGGAGCAATATTGAGCCTATAAAAAGAAGGAAACCCTTCTATTTGCAATAACTTGGGTGATTCTGGATTTTTTAATGCTAGGGGAAATAAACCTGACACAGAAAGACAAATACTACATTACCTTACTTTTATATTGAATCTAAAGAATTTGAATTTGTGCTGGCAGATGGGGAAATGTGGAGGTGTTTGTTAAAGGGCACAGACTTTCAGTTACAAGATGAATGTGTTCTGAGATCTCATGTACAATGTGTTAACTGTGGTTAGTAATAATGAACTATTTCTTTGAAATTTGATGAAAGAATAGATTTTAAGTATTCTAACCCCCCACAACAAAAAGGTACCTATCGGCTGTGATGGTTGTTAGTTAATTTGATTATAGGACTTACCACACAATCTGTGTATAAATCACCATCACATTTTCCCCTTTAATATGGACTGTTTTAATTTCCCAATTAAACAATTTTGAGCAAAAACAGTTTCAAAATTCTGTCCATACCCTGGTTGCCAGTGTCATCTTTTACTGTGCTCCTCTGTGAATTCCAGGACTCCTCACCATTCTCCAAACACAGCCCAGAAATTTCTAATTTTATACTTTAATGCATAAGTTTGCAACACTTTTATCACCCAATTCTTTCATTCTTTGCACAGAAAAGTCCTGGGAATTATTGAAGACCAAGGATGATTTTCCCAAAGTTAGTGTTTTCTAAATCATAAAGCATGAGAACAGAATGATTTCCCAACATGCAGGAGGTAACCCACTAACAAAATGACACTCCAAGTTTGGCAAACCAAGTTTACTAAACCAATTACACTCTATCTCAATGCAGTCTATCAAGACTTTCAAAATGAGGCTTGGCAAACAGTTAAATCAGTGTTTTGGATTTGCATTAGTATTTCATAAAAATAAATTCTGTATGCTTCTTTTTTATCTTTTATTTTAAAAATAAAACAAAACAAAAAGGAAGGCAATGATACAGAATTAAAAAATAGGAAATTGATAGTAGTTAATATATTGCATATCATTATCTTAGAAGTAGTTGTTCTGATTACAAGATTTAGGCATGAAAAAAATGATCAAACAAGCAATGAAAGCACAAACTGTTCTTTTTGATGACCTTACATAGATTAGTAGTATAGTTATCTATCTTGTGTGTGTATATATATATATATATATATATATATATATATATCACCCGTATATACACACATATATACACACATATATATATGCATACCTATATACATATAATTTTTTCTCTTCTTCCTTTTCTCCTTTCCCCTATCCCAGTTGTTGTTTCCTTTTGAGCACTTTCTTTCCCTTTAGTTAACACTCAAAAATCAATAATATTCCTGTACACAAACAACAAACTCACCAAAAGAGAAATGGAATTAATATCTTTCACAATAGCATCCAAAAAATGAAATACTTAGAAATCAACCTAACAAAGGATCTGTAAATTGAAAGCTATAGTAGTCTGTAGCTACTGTACATTGAAAGATCTATACATTGAAAGCTATAGTAGTCTAAAACAGGAGATTAAGAAGAATATCAGAGAATGGAAAGTTATCTATCCCTTGCTCTTAGATAAGAACCAACATAGTGAAAATGGCCATACTTCCAAAACTGTTATACAGATTCAATCAATCACAATCAAAATACCATAACATACCTCAAAGATCTAGGGAAAAAAGTTCCTAAAATTCATTTGGAAAAAGAAGAGATCTAGAATAGCACAGAGAATCCTGGAAAACAAAGGCAAGGCAGGAAGCATCACAATCCCTGACTTGAAATTATGCTGCAAATCTACTGTTATAAAATCAGTATACTTCTTTGAGAAGCAGGTAATTGATACATAGCAAAATTTTCCATACAAATTTATTCAATTAGATATCATCACTAGAGGAAACTGCAATTCTGACAGACAGTTTTCTTCAGGGATGGGAATTTAGCTCAGTGGTGCAGCACCTGTCTGGGAAATGTGAGGTTTTGAGTTTGATAGCTGGTACGAAAGAAAGATACAAAAAGAAAGAAAGGAAAGAAGGAAGGAAGGAAGGAAGGAAGGAAGGAAGGAAGGAAGGAAGGAAGGGAGAGAGAGAGAGAGAGAAAGGAAGGAAGGAAGGAAGGAAGGAAGGAAGGAAGAAAGAAAGAAAGAAAGAAAGAAAGAAAGAAAGAAAGAAAGAAAGAAAGAAAGAAAAAGAGAAAGAGAAAGAAAGAAAAGAGTTTATGTTCAGGTGTTTCTATCAATAATAGTTTTCAGGCTTCAAATTCAAAAAAGCAATACTCAGTGACTACCACTTTATTTTAATTTGCTATTTGGGGCAAAAGCAATGAATACAGGATGATTTATGCACAAAATTAACTTGTAGAGCAGGAGATTTTTTTATTTTAAAGAGAAGAATAAAAATAAATATCAAGTAAAATAGTTTCAAATCAGGTTAATAGCAGAGTAACAATAGTTAATACATTTCATATTGTTATCTACAGAGTAAAAGATACAGGCATTAAATATTGTACAAACAATATTGGCACAAATCTTTTTTTAGTGAACTAAGATAAACTAGATGTATAATATTTAAACTGTCTTGTGTATATATAACTTTTCCCCTTTTCTCTTCCTTCCTTTTCCCTAACACCATCAGTTTTTTTGTTTGTTTTGAACAGTTTCTTCCCAATTCACAACATATATTGTATATTTTGGACCTTATTAATTTATTCAGCTTCTCACACTAGTGAGACAATATGTTTACACTTATGGGTATGATTTATATCACTTAAGAGTGTGGTCTCCAGTTGCATCCATTTACCTATAAAAGCCATCTATGATAAATCAACAGCTAACATCAATGATCAAAACTGGAAAATTTTCACTCTAAAATCAGGAAAAAGACAAAGATGTCCACCACTTCTATTCAATGCAATTCTGGAAACAGAACAATTAGAAAAGAGAAAAAATAGAAAGAATAAGGCTAAGAAAAGAAAAAGTTAACATCATTATTTGAAGATGACATGATAGTCCACATGGGAGTTCCCAAAAATTCGACCAAAAGATTTAATAACCGAATTCAGTTCTGTGCCTCATTACAAAGTCAATGCTCAAAAATCAATAGCATTCCTGCACACAAGCAACAACCTCAGTGAGAGAAAAATCAGAGAAAGCACACCCCTTACAATAGTATACAAAAAAATGAAATACTTAGGAATAACTCTAACAAAGAAAGCAAAAGATCTATACACCAAAAACTACAATACTCTGAAAAAGCAGATTGAAGATATTAGAAAATGGAAAGGCTATCCCCTGCACATGGATAGGATGAATCCACATGGTGGAAATGGCCATCCTCCCAAAACTGCAATCCTAATCATAATACAATTAGTGTATTTAATAGAATTAGAGAAAACATTCCTAAAATTCATTTGGAACGTGAAGAAATCTAGAACAGCAAAAACAATTGTGGGCAGCAAAGGCAAGGCAGGTAGCATCACAATCCCAGACCTACAATTAGACTACAAAACTACTGTGAAAAAAATCCACATGGTACTGACAAAAAACAGACCTGAGGATAGGTGGAGCAGAATAGAAGATGTAGACACAACTCCAAACACACTCATCTGCCTTTTCTTTGACAAAGTAGCCAAATGTGTTCACCAGAAGAAATAATCTCTTTAGTAAATGGTGCTGAAAAAACTGGCTTTCCATATGCCAAAATCTAAAACTAGACCCTTGCCTATCACCATGCACTTAACTAAAGTCAAAATTAATCAAAGTTCTAAATATTAAAAAAAAATCTACTGGAAGAGAAAATATGTAGAAATTTTGAAGATATGGGTGTAGGCAGAGACTTCATGAATAAAACCCAGAATGCATAGAAAAAACTACAAAAAAATCAACAAATGGTGTCTCTTCTTATTAAAAATCTCTTGCACAACAAAAAGAATCACCAACAGAGTAAAAATACAACCCATAGAGTGGGAAAAAATTATAGCCAGTTTGCCCTCATATAAAAGACTTATATAGACATATAAAGAATTGAAAAAATCAGGCTCCCCAAATTCAAAGAACCAACCCAAAAATGAGCATCTGTGATGAACTCATACCTCAGAGGAAGAAACAAAAGCAGCAACTAAATATATGAAAAATGTTCAACATCATCAATCATTTGATAAATGCAAGTTAAAACAACACTGAGATTCTATCTCACTCTAGAAAGAATGGATACCATCAAGAAATCAATCAATAACAAATGCTGGTAGGACTGTGGGTAAAAGGAACCCTTCTCCACTACTGGAGGGAGTGTATACTGGTACGACCACTGTGGAACTCAATATGGAGATTCCTTTAAAATTTAGGGTTAGAAGTTCCATTTGACCAGCTATTCCGCTTCTGGGTTACCGTCTCAGAGGAATTTAAAACATCATATCCCAGTGATATATGATCATATCCCATCATATACCCATGTTTTTAGCAGCACAATTTGTAATAGTTAAATCTTGGGAACAACCTAAATGCCCATCAACCAAGAAATGGATAAAAAAAGATGTAGACTGTTTTAATATAATAGAGTACTACTCAGTCACAAAGAAGCATAAACACAAGGTTGTTGCAGGTAAATGAGTAGAAGGTTTTGTCTAGGCAGTAATGCAGTAGATTTGTATCTAGAATGGAAGCATCACAAAACCAACTGCCTCTGCCTGTTCCTCATTAATGTACCCTAAAAGCCTAGGAAAACTGAGCATATAACAAGCATTCATGAGAGAATTATTTGAAGTGCAAAAAGAAGTATAAATTTTTCATGTCAGGGCTTAGGCTCCTTAGGAGATTTTTAGGTAGTTAACAGGGTAATATTCTATGGGATGCTGCATGGGATGAGAATGATTTGTTCATGTGGTTTTTGACTGAATGCTTGTACCTTCCTCTTTACTTATTGAAAACTTTGGATAAATTTTAGTCTGTCTTCTATAAAGTTGGCGGTGATTGTTTCAAACTTCAGTAAATAGTATTTCCCTTGAAATTTTATTGTCCCTCTAATCTTAATCAAATAATTTGTGTTAAATATATTGTCAATTTCATTTCTTTCAACTTTGTTATTACACTAAGACAAATATAAGTCCTTAAGGGTCATTGATCATACTTGTTTTAAAAGTTTACCCTACTTACCACTTGTTTAGTACACAATTGAACTGCTTCCGGTTTACCTATTCTTTCCTACATTAAAATACATTGTGGTTACCAGTTGGATACTGACAAAAACAGAGAAATAATTTCTAAAACAAAAAGAACTTCTAAAACTTCTAAGCAATCTAATCAGACCAAGCAAAATAGCAGCAAAGTATTCAAAACTATTTTAAATTCAATCAATAGAATTATTCAATGATGAAATAAAACTGTAATAAAACAAGAAAGCACAAATACAAGTGTATTACACTGTGTATATCAGTTAATTTTTGATGTGACAAATCACTTCAAAACTCAGTGATTTAGGACACAATGATTAAGTTTTTCCATGAAATAGCTAGACATTTTTGCTGGTCACATCTTAGTTGATTTTTTTGTCCTGAGCAACTCAGGCAGCTGACTGCTCGTCAGAAGCCTGGCTGGTTTAGCATGGCATGGGTGCCGTGTAGGGCAGTTACCTCCCTGCCCATGTTGCCAACAGATCCCAGTGTCAGATTTCTCACATGATACCTGGACAGAGTTGGGACATGGAATGACCTTGATTTGTATCTGAACTTTACTTCCTTTCCTCATTGGAGAAATCAAGTCAAATGCCCGCCCAGATTCCAGGTTATGAAATTGACTTCTTTTTTTGATGGAAGGTGGTACATTGTCACATTGCAAAGGGCACAGGTACAAGGAAGGCTAGAGAGACCCAGCAAGGGCTTATTATTCAAGTTATATTTATATAATTATTTAAAATTAATTTTTGTACCAGATGCCATATTGTGTACATGAAAAAGTCTCATGCATTAGTTGATATATTAGGACTAGGTGGCTTCAAAACTATTTCCCAACTTAACAATCCTGCATTTATTTTTGTTATTTTATTTTATTTTATTTTATTTTAAAGAGAATAAAACCCAACAAAACAAAACAAAACAGAGTAAAGCCAACCAGAACAAGGCAGGGAAAGTGGTACAGAACTTCTAAGCAAGATAATGGGAAATCAAAAATGGCTACCATAATAGATATTGTTATCTTCACAATACTTGTCCATTCCACCAGAGAAAGTAAAATAAAAAAAGACAGAACATGGAATAAAACAAAACAATAAATTGGAACAAAACACTCTCCCTAGGAGGATGGTAGAGCTCCCTCAAAGCCAGCCATAAAGCTTAGAAATATTTCTTCAATTTTCCCCAGTATCAAGAAGTGTAATGCCTCTGAGTGGTCCACTGCAATTGAAGGCATTGTCCACAAGGTGGCATTGTTGGAGCTGGTGGAATCTTGGGAAATAGGGCTCAGCGGAACATCTAAGGTCCTTGGGGGAAACCCTTAAAAGCAATTGTCCAGCATCAGTTTCCCTCCCTGGTTTCCTGTTTGGAGATGATGTGAGCTCTTACACAACTAATCACTCTTGCCACAGTGAGCGGCAGCCCACTGCACTCACCAGAAGCCAAACCCAGAGATCATCTGACCTTAGTGATTAACTCGAGATTTCTGAGGTTAAAAAACTTTTTTCTTTATGACATTAGCTGTTTCTGTTATCCACTATGGTAATGCAAAACTGACATTCACTAGGCGTAAAGAAATTCTCTAATGGATCTTAACTGATCATAGGCCTAAGACCTTCGTTCTAGAAGGGGTCTTACCTTAACCTCAGAGGGTGGAATGCTACACAGACAGGCCAAGAAGAAGCCAAGTACTCAGGCCTGTTGAGTTTTCCCACTCAGTCTACTACCATTAGGTCGTACTAATTTTACACAGTCGTATTTCTACACACCTGTGTATTCTTCATCAAAAGTAAGCATTAAAATGTGAATAGTTTACCTTCGGTCTTTTTATTTCTTAAATCTTTCATGTCATGTGAAATTTTTAATAAATAAATTAGTTATGCTCTTCTCTTGTTAATCTGCCTTGTTCTAGGACTGTTCACCATGATCCTTAATGGTTGAAAGGAAAAATATCACATTTTTCTGTTCCTGCAATTACTTGACAGATTAAATACCATTTAGGTTATTGGTCTACACTACTATCAGAATATTTGTATTCACTCATTTACTTAGTACGTATTTGTGGAGTACATACTACTGCAGGTAGATGTTTGAGTTTGACGTTAAACCAGACTGCCAACTTGATTTGGTTTGAGAACTTCCTAAAGGATTAATAAGGCCCACTTCTTGATATAGCTAAGCAGATCTTGGAGGAGTGACCTTGGGTACTATTGCTGGTCCTGGCCCCTTCTTTTCTGGTGTCCCTTCCAACCCATCTTGTTTCCCAGTCACCATAAAGTTACTAGCTTTTCCCCTCTTAAACATATACCAACTTGGCTTACGCCCTGACTGCCTCCCAGCTAGTACCATGGACTGAAGCCCTTGAAACCATGAGCAAAATCCAACTTCTTTTGAAAGGTGTGTGTCAGGTATGTGGTTTCAGTGGCAAAAATATGACTAATACAGTAGGTGCAAAGAATTGACTATAAATTGTTGAAGCTATCACTTTACAGGAGAGATACCAATTAAATAAATAATATCATTCATGTTTTGCAGTCATGATTAGTGTTGTAGGGGAGAAATAACTACAGGGTGCCATGAGAATATATGTTGAGAGAGACTTAATATTGAAACAGTTTATGGTGGTAAATAAATGCATTTCATTCACAAGAATAGCTCGCTGCCACTCAAAGATTAGGTAAACAGAAATTATAATACCAGCTGACACAATGAATATTTCACATTTGAACTGTGAAAGTAACTTTTGAATTGGAAATACTGTTAACATTATTCAGAATTTTCCATGTGGAGTAGAAATTGAAAGTAGTGTTATTGAAATGATAGCTTTTCAAAGAATATGTAGAATTATAATAAAAGATTCCATGTTTTACAAATAACGGTATGTTCAGTTTTGCTGCAAGAAACAGTGTAGCACAAAACAAACCCAAGCCTATTTAAAAAGCATGTGATTGCCCTGCAAAAGTTCTTTTACTTATGCTGAGCCTGCCTATTATAAATAGTTATGATTTATAATAATCCTTATATTCCACAGAGGGCAGAAAAAAGATAAAAATGGGATAGTGTTTAAAAAAACATATAAGAGTTTGCTTTAAGACTGTTGTAGGTTACAATGATAAAAATGCTAATGATGACAGCATCTCTTTAAAAAGCTTTTTAAAATTCCAAATCTTAGAGCCTGATGCTGTTTTGGGAAGGGACTGAACGGGAGGGACAAGATGAAATTAACACTGAAGGTGACTACTGTTGCAATTAAAAAAGACGGGAGGACAAAATAAACATAGCTGAAGGGAGGAATTAATTTTGTAAAATATTATGTAGGAAGTGACAATCATATAACGAAAATTCGATAGTAGAACTTGACATAATAAATCTGGGACACTAGAAAAAAGACACACAGATTTGGAAATCATTATACTATATAGATGAGAATTATTATGATGAACATTGATAAGATTACATAGGAAAACCATTAGTATAAAAAAAGGAAACATGATAGTCAATGGTGGAAAAATACAAGTGAAGGTCTGTCTAGTCTTCATCACACATCACATATGAGACAAGATTGATTTATTTGCCTAGACCACTGGGATGAATATGAGGTAAGAATGCCTTGAAAAGCCATTTTGATGTATGTGCTACACATCTTTTTAAACAAAAAAAATTTTTATTCTTTCTGACTATATAATTAGTCATAGTTCACTTTAAGTTTCATAATAAAATAAATATAAACTTTCTCTCACAGTTCCTGAGAACATGTTGAACTTCCAGGTCACACTCATTCAATCATAAGGCCAGTATCTCAAGAGTATTGCCTAAGACCAGTAACTATAGGCAGCTAATTATGCTTAAAAATAAATAAAACCATTCAATTTCTGATGTGGCAATTCATTGAAAAGGAAATCACCCTTTCCTCATAAAAGAATAAGACACTATACAACTGAAGTTGCCCTTCTTTTTCTCAGGTATTTTGTCTCACGTTACTGATTGTCAAGAAATGTCTAAGCACAATGTGCAACTGTGGACGAGTGACTGGCAAAGCTAATGAGGGAGAAACAGGTGTCAAATGAAGGGCCAAGCGAATGCTTCCTGTATTTACAGAGCCACATTTTTCAACTCTATACAGGACCTGAAGGGTATCAGAACATAATTTCATCCAACATTTTTTGGAGCCAGTTTTTATCCTACCATTTTCCTGAAGATCCACTAATCTTAAATAATATCGCTCTACCCAAGTAAACAGATGGACAAACAGACAAACAAACAAACAAATAAATGTCAAATAAAATCTCATTAAATGCTACTACCAATACAGTAGTTCCTATATCTTTACTTCTACAAAATTTTCTTTTTTTTTCTAGAGAAAATACTAAATGCTTGATACGGTAGATAAATAAATTGGGAAATGTGTAATAACAGTAAAAATTACAATGTAGCATTCACAGTTTACCTCTGCAACTCTCATCCATCTAGAATTTTCACCACTTTATGTAGAGAAACTTCACCTTAGCAAAGCACTTGGTCTCTAATCTTAAACATTTAAGACAGGTACTTATTCATCACCTCAAAGATATTCATTGATGTGAATTTTAGATATTGAGATTGGGTAAGAATAAGAAAATGATATGATTTCTTTATTTTCTAGGACATTACATATGATCGCCAAAGTAAGCAGAAAAACATCTCTAGACTATATAAGTGAAGTAGTTGAGGAATACACATTTGAGAAAGTTTTCACCTGGAGGAGGGATTCATGACAATCATAAAAGGAACTGAAGTTCCCTCTCTTGCTTTTTCTTTGCTCTTCCACCATACCATGATGCCAGTGCCTCAGTCTTGAACTTTCCATCCTCCAAAGCTGTGAGCCAATTTCATTACAAATTACCTAGTCTCAGATTTTCTGCCCATAAAATAGACTACAACAGCCCCTAAGTGAAGGGAAAAAGTATGCTGCAACTTTTGAGTCTGTCTGTCAACTACAAAATTTCAGAGTAGCCAAAATAACTGAAATGCAGAAAGAAAAGAATACAGTAAGACATGATGAAAAAAATTGATTTTTTAAACGTTTAGGATATTTTCTTATTATTTTGTCCAAATGTCAACTATATTCCATTAAAGCATTTTAAATATGATAATAAAAATGATAACTTTTCTCTGTCTCTCTTGCTCATGGCTACTTACTGATTTAATAGCTTACTGATTTTTAAAAACTAGAGGTGAAAAATCCCAAGATCTACCAGGAGAAACTAGAATTCCAAGGGATAGTTCCAGTCCAAATCCAAAGGGCTCAGAAGCATGAAGGGTGGATGGTTTAAGTTCCAGTCTAAATACCAGCTTTCTTAGAACTTAAGAACTGATGTTTCTACTTAGTACAAAGGCTGGAAAACACCAATGTCTGAGCTCAAAAAGCGAAGCAAAAAAGAGTCTCTTTTGTCAGTCTTTTTATTCTGCTGTTTTTCAGCTGAATGAATAAGGTCCAATACTGTTAGGGAAGAGTATCTGCTTTACTTACTACAGCAAGTCTAACATTTATCTAATCCAGAAACACTCAAATATGCAGCTATAACATAGCTGAAATATCTGGGCATTTCATAGCCCAGCTCAGTTATGAGATAAAATTGACTACCATTAGTTATTGGGTATAAAGGAGATTTACTATGCAGATAACATTGTTGTGTGTCTACTCATTCTTCTTTTTGTTTTCTTAACCCAGCTCCAATTCTATTCAGAAGTTGATTCTTGTTTCATGCAGCCATTGGGTTCAGAGAAACTGACTGGTCTCAGCTTGGAGAGGCTGGTTAGAGGAAATGCCACTGTTTAAGCCAGTGAGTGGTTAAAAAATGAACATGTGACTTGATTCTGGCCAGTGAGATTTGAATGAGCATTAGGACAATGTAGGTAAGTTTCTTCTCTCCAAGGCCACATTAGGAAATGTTCTCTCTTCTTCCTCAGCATAATGCCAGGTTCTGTCAACCCATTACTTTCCTGAACAGGTAGCTGACACTGAGGAGGCTGGCATAAAAAAACATGAGGAAATATTTCCAAAGCCTGCCCTACCTCTCTAGAACCTGTTTTGTGAAGTATCACAAAGAATCCTTCTTATGTGTCCTAGTCCTCCTTGTAAATCGTAGTCAGGATTTATGTCCCTTTCAGTTGTGGTCTACCCGATGTAATCATATAAAATTATAGGCTTAAGTTTAAGTTTTAGCAGTGAAGTTTCGGGATTTTGGGGGTGTGTGTGTGTGTGTGTGTGACTTGTGTCAATTTTTCTTTTCTATTAGTACATGTTTACAATACATAATGATTACATTCATCCCAGGGAGCTGACATGTATATATTTTAATTCTTTCGCTTGTCCCCCCTTACTTTATTCCATCTTCCTCACTCCATCTCTTGGTTCCCTTCCCTTTTCCCAAACACTTATTTTCCTATTTTCTATTGTCTTTTACATTAAACTTTGTTTATATTTTGAGTTTTTCATATAAGAAAAACCATGTGATATTTAAATTTCTGTATCTAGTTTATTTCACTAAATATTATAATTTTACATTGCATCCATTTTCCTGCAAATGACTCAGGTTTGTTTAGCCTGCTTAATGAGAGAGTAGTACTTCATTTTCTTTGTCCTCTTATGTGGTGATGGGCATATAGACTGCTCCTGAGATTTAGTAATTATTCATTGTGCTGCTGTAAGCATAGGTATGCATGCATCACTGTAATATGTTATCCCTAACTTTAATATCCCTAACTTCTCAAAGCAACTGTATTTATTATACAGATGTATGTTGCAAATATCCAAGAGTAAAATATAATGTATATGTCCAAAACATGTGTGACCATAGAAATCTTCATAGACAATTCATGAGATTAAAGAGGAACAAAGGTTTGATTAGGAACTGTATTCATGAAGGTTCCAAGACTGATACTGATTCAAACTAGGTAAGTAAAATATTTAGAAAATTTAGGTTAAATTTGCTCTTTCACATCTGTTAACCTAACTAGCATCTCTTCAACTTATTTTTCCTTTTTAAAAGAATGTTAGATAAGTCATTTTCATATAATTTATTAAATTCAACAATGCACTTATAGCTGGAAAAAAATATTTGTTAAATGAAAGATTTAGAAGAAAAAATAAAAGAAGCAATATTTACTGAGTATATACGGCATGCCAGATTCTGTGTTAGATATTTTCATACTGTCCACAAACCATCTCTAAGTTTAGCTTGGGAAAAAAGAAATAATGAAGAATGCACTGGATTCAATAATAGCTAATTGTGGCTCATGTAACTTTAGATATGGGTTCAAATCCTAGTCTGGAGCCATAAAATAGGAAACAGCAAGGTGGTGCTGTTATTCATATAGAAGCATCTTTCTTATTGATTCTGTGTATCAGACCTTCACCATTTTTCCACAGTTGACATTTTAGGCTAGATAATCCATTGTTACGGGCATTGTTTTGTGAATTGAACAATGTTTAGCAGCATCCCTGGACTTTATTCAGCATATATCAGTAGAAACTTTCCCAGTTGTGATTACTAAAAAGATCTCCAGACATTTCCAAATTTTTGGGAGATAAAATTGTCCCCAGTTTAAAACTGTAATGCATATTAAACAATGATATAAGAATATTTGAGAATATGATATTGGAGTGGGTAACAAATATTAACCCTTGAAAAAAATAAGGAAACCTGATAACACCTTAAGTTCTTTATATTGAGATTAAATTCTTCCTACAAATTTAGCATGAAATGTTCTTAACTTCATAGAGTAATGATAAAAATAAGTGACTATTTACTTTTTTAAAAAACAAT
>PVJX010038690.1:0-16179 GCA_004027295.1 Dolichotis patagonum
AATGATAGAGAACAAACCAGAAAGCATAAGATAATAATAAGCCAATAAGGAAGTACAAAAGTGTAGAAACTGATCTCTCTGCCTTACTGTTTTTCCATATTCTTGGCACCAGTGAGGGAGGTAAGGGCGTCGCCATGACTGACACGTAGGAAAAAGACAAAAGCACTTCAATTACTGTTCAGCAGGGAGAATTAATTCTATCCAAAGGACTGGAATACCATCTGAAGCATGTCAGACTGTTGGCCTGCAACCAATTCTACCATGGGATATTACTTCCCTTCCATCGGGGTAGCATGAGGCTACAGACAGAAGCAGCACGTTGGACTACTGTGTATATCACGTCTGGACTGTTGTGTATGTCATGTCTATTCTATAAGAAATCTCCTCTAAAAGGAAAAATTATTTAATTTGGAAGGATAATAGCATTATCCAAAGAACTATGATGATTTAAAAATGTCTATGATCTTTCAACAGTTCTCCCATCAATAGGGGAATTTCTAAATTTTCTCTTCAACATGGGTTATCCATGTGGCTTGCTTCCAGTCAGTAAGAGAAGGCATTATTTTCAAGGCTAGGTCATAAAAAGCTGTACAGCTCTTGAGATGCTTTCCATTAAAAGCCAGTCAGCATGCTGCAAGGGAGCCCAAGTCACATGAAGAAGCTGCACATACGCAGATGTTCTGGGAGACAGCCCCAGATGAAATCTGGCCAACAGGATCGGCCTTCACTTGATGACAATGCATAAATGACTGAGTAAGAAGGGGCTAGTTGAGCCCAGTCAATCTCCCAGAACTATGAGAGAAAGCAACAGTAAACTATTGTTATTGTTTTATTTCACTAAGTTTGAGTGAGTGGAATATAAGTTTCTAATTAATTTACCCTTTATACCAATTATTCCAATAGTCTTATTGACTTTGAGAAATAAATACTTCTGCTTCCACTGGAGATGATAGGTTCCATGAACGAGAGTACTCTAACATATACAATAAAAATGCATATACATATACAAATACCATGGATTTCCCTACCCCCACCTCTAGTACTGGGGGTTAAATCTGGGGCCTTTGCACTCAGTTACATTCCCAGACCTTTATTTTTTTATTTTGAAATGGTCTGGAACTTGCAGTCTCTCTGCCTCAGCCTCTCCGAGTGCTGGGATTACAGGTATGTGCCACCACATTCAGAGAGCCATGGATTCTTCAGGCCTTGCAGTTCTGGATTCACTTCATAGAGATTAAAAGGAAAGCCATGGCCTCAGTAAAAATTCTCTGAAGTAGCTAAAGTTCAGTAGCCACTGAGAATCCTATATTGGACACAAAAAGAGCATAAGTATCACTTTATCAACACAGAATTCACTTTGCTGCTCTGGAGGTCCTTTGACTAGAAAAAGGGCCTTCTCCTACCATACCCACCGAAGGGTTTTACTTCTAACTCCTTTCTTGCATCTGCGCTTCACCTATAATTATAAATGTGGATGGCTCTGAAAGACTGTCCTATTTAAGTTCCCTCAATTTTCTCAAACTCCTAATCAGGCAAGCCTAAAATTCAGTTAGATGAGGATAATGTGCTCCAAAAAAGGAAAATAAAATCTCACAATCCAAAAACCATAGTGAAAGCAAAACAAGCAAGATAAAAGGGACCTATAATACAGAAAGAAACAGTGGGTGAAAAGTGGCTGTGCAAAGCAGTGGAATGGTCTCTCAACTTTTTTTAAAGCTACCAACAGGCTCTGCTGCTCAGAGGACAACTCCAATATCCTGGAGAGGCATTTCCCAGCAGACTCCCACACCCCAGGATTCTCCCCACACTTAGACAGGAACCCACCACTGATTTACTGCGATTTTCTCCCTTCACTCCTCTCTGGGGAATCTTAGAGTAGGTATTACATCCAACCACTTGCTGAGCTATTTTTTATACAAGCAGCAATTATATTATGGTTTGAAGAAAGAAAGAAAAATCTCTTTATTTTAGAAAGTACGTAGTATGAGATGGCCACAGAATGACAAATGTACTTAGTTCAAAAAATGATACTGTCAACTAGTTTTGACCTCATATTCTGGGGGTCTGATAATCCTTCAAAACATTTAGCCAGACACCAACACCACAAATTCCAGGTCAGGAAGTTGTGGCTTTGGAATCAGTTATGTGTGAGTAGAAACTAAAATCCAGTTTTTAAAATCTTATATCTGAATCTTCTTGCAAGTTAATGGGGTCTGCAGTCTCTAGGCCTCCAATAAGTCAAAGAAGAGGCCAATTAGGAAAAAAAGTATATGAAGATTCTCCCAGATGGGCTAGTCCTCTCTAGCCTTACTTCATAAGTACTGCTCCATGAGTCTAACAGCAAAGACCTTATTTATTTTACAATAATTTCAATAAAACAAATTATTTTATGATAATTTTTTTTTAATTTTTAATTGGGATAATAATAATTATACATACTGATGGTGTATTTCAAAACTTGCATATAATGTATAATGATTATATCAAGAGAATGTAGCATATCCCTCAGCTCAAATATTTATCATTTCTTTGTATTGGAACATTTAAAGTTCTCCTAGTTATTTTAAAAAACACAATAAATTACTGTTAACTACAACTTCAAATAAGTTTCTACACCTGTTCACTGATGTTTGGAATTCTTAAATCTGCCCAAATCACAAAATTGCCTTAGGGTGCTTCTTGGTAAGGAATCTCCAATAACATACTCCAGATACTAGAAATTTTTTTTAATGTGCTAGGACTGTCTTCAAACTATCCTGATTGTTTCCCTATGAGACAGCTCAGACCCACTCTAGGCTTCAACAACCAGGAATGTCAGCAAGTCAAATCAAGAAAGAACTATTTATATAGTAAGCACAGACTACAGGGCACAGAAAATAGCAATATGCTTCATTCTCCCATTCTCTGTGGGGACAGGCATCTTTATTATGGTCACATTAAAGCAAAATGACTCTACAGCTCAATTTGCCCAAGACAGGTCTCCTTTTACTTTCAAACAGGTTCTGGTTTGGATGATAGATATAGATGATATAATAGCAAATTCAAACCAACCAAAGAGGTAAATAAAGCTTTTTGACCTACTCTCAGACCCCTGCTTCTCTATCTTTTCATTTACAGTTATGGTTTCCTCTTTTTGATTAAATAAGTGATTCTTCTCTCTTTACCACCAACACTTACTGCATCCTACTTTTCCTTTAGGCCTAAACTCAACTATGACATCCTTCAGGAACCTTCTCAAAGTCTTCTAACCTCTATGGTTTCTCTCATTTTTGGAGTCCCAGCACACAATCTGGTATCTCTACAGTCTTGACATTGTTTTCAAGCTGGTTTTATGTGTAGCTCTCTCTACAAAAGTTGTATTATCCAAGAGCAAAGTCTATCATAACTTTTATATTATTCCTTGAAGAATCTGGCTCTAGGGAAGAATAGATATTAGTACAGATGTTCTGATTTCCAAACCTGCTTAACCAGCTGGTTTAACAAATCTCTGCTGGCCTGAACCACTGGACTGTCCCGCTGGATGGCTTGTAACACTGGCTGTCCTATGTCAAGTGGCTTGCACCTGCTGTCCCATGCAGCCTGATGGGACAGTCAAGAATGTACTACTGGTGGTTAGAGCTACCCAACAGTAAGACATGAATCACAGGCCTGCCATGAATGTGTTAAGGATATAACAAGAGACTCTAGGTACTTCTCTGCTGCTTACTCCTCTTGCAGTATCCAATGTACTTTCTTTAAAGCATTTACTGTATTTTGTAATTCTTTATACAGTGTATGTTAATTTTTAAGTGTTACCTTTCCCATTATGTTATAGGGTTCAAGAGGATAGGAACTTTGTGTGTTCTGATCAACACAATCTAACAAAGATCTATCACAGTACCCATCCGTATTCAATGAATACAGTATCTGCTTATTGGATGGATGATAGGTAGATGGGCAGATGGAAAATGGAAGAAAGAAGAAATATTTCAAGTAAATATAGTAGTACCTTGGTTCATGAACTTAATTCTTTCGGGTTGCAAACTGAATTGGCCAAGAACCAAAAATGGTTAAGTGGTTAAGCTCAATGTTGACCGTATGGGGAAAGCTGACTTGGTTCTCTTTCAATTTGGTTTGTAACCAGAATGGCAGAAAGAATTAAGTTCAAGAACCTAGTTATTACTGCAAACATAAGGCAGATTTAGGTTTTAGGGAACTTAAACATTTGCAAAATTAACCAGCTCACATTTCTGATCAGACCATGGAATATGTTATATGCTTACTAAAATTTTCTCCTTAGAGTGGAGAAGAGTGAAGCCTGCAGTCCCACCTGATCTAGCATTTAGAATGTGAGTGACCATTACATCTGGATGGTACCATTATTTCTCCTGTTATATAAAATTCTAAAGTACAAAGCCATCATTTCAAGAAGACAGAAGAAATATATAACAGCTTAGTGAACAGGCTCAAGACCCTTCGGGATCATGTGCTCCAAAGCACTACACATGCAGCCTCAGGGTGCTATCTCAGAGGTGCAGACTTTGACAACACCATCTCACAGAACTGGCTCAAAGTAAGAGACATGAGACGTTAGATGTTACACTGCTGACAGACCTAAATTACTGGGGCAAAAGGGGCTACAGAATCCTGCTTGTTGGTGTTGTAGTTTTTAATTTTTGAGACAAGGTCTCATTATGTAGTTCAAATTGGCCTTGAACTCATTAGGCATTCCAGGCTGGCCTTGAACTACAGTGACCCTCCTGCCTCAGCCGCCCACGTGCTAGGATTACAGGGATTACAGTGCCACCATGCCTCGCAGGATCTTGCTGTTTTTCAGTTAAATTAGTACAGAACATGAAAAGCTGAGGAAAATAAATGTAAAGAAAATCAGCTTAATTTTAGAACCCTAGGCAATTTGCTAATTAATTGAAAAGTATGGCATTTCTATATGCTGTGGAAGTTAAAAGCACTTATATGGGCTGGGGATGTAGCTCAGTGGCGCACCGCCCACCTGGCAAGCACCAGGCCCTGAGTTCGGTTCCGAGTACCAAAAAAAAAAAAAAAAAAAGTAAAAAAATCCCACCAACACAAACAAACAAACAAACAAACAAAAAAAGCACTTACATATCCATTCTTACCTCAACCCTATAAAATAGGTAAAATAATCATATCTCTTTTACTGATGAGGAAATTTGGAAACTAGACAGGTACTAATAGCAGGGGCCAGGGATAAATTCACAGTCTTCAAACCACGTGCTCTCCTCGCTCTACTCTGCACATCCTCAACGAAACTGTCCCTCTTCGGTTCTTAACCCAAGATTTATCTCCTAGCAAGCGGTACTGAAAATCACCTCTGAGCATAACATCTAGGAAATGAAAACCCTCTGAAGGCATTCCCCAGTTCACAGAAAGGCTGCTGTTCCCTCAGAGGTGCAGATCTTTGCAGACCCAGGTCTCACACTATCACACTTTTCCCAACTTGTAAATGAAGCCACACTAGAAACTGATGCTAAGTACTGTATCAGAGAAGAAGCCAGACACAAGGAACTCATGCGCTGCAGAGACCGCCATCACTGCCGCTTTGCTCTTTCTAGCTCACTCCTATTACTACCCTGATTCAGACATTTTCAACATTCATCTGTGATCTCACCTCCTTTCATTGTCTTTCATTCCCTTGATGCGTTTTCCACTTCTCTCCACACCATCTTAAAGCTCTGGTCACTCACTACAGCACCTCCCTGCATAACCTCCAACATCTATGCCCCTTCATACTTTGTTCAACTTTCTTGACTAAAACCCAATCTTGCACAAAGATGTGCATATGCATGCCTAAAGCAGCATTAACAATGGGCAAAAAGTGGAAACAACCTATGCATCTACCAACTAGTGAAGGAACAGATAATAGAATAATATTCAACAATAACAAGGGACAACTACTGATATATACCACATGAATGGACCTCAGAAACAGCTGACTGAAAGAAGCCAAACACAAAAGCATACATATTGCATGATTCCACTTACATGAAATGTTCCAGAAAGGCAAATATATGGACACAGAAAGTAGACTAGTGGGTCTCTGGACTTGAGGGTTGAGGATGAGATCTCTTAGTGGGTTGATGGAAATGTTCTAAAATTAATTGTGGTAAAAGATGCATAGTTTAGTACATAACTATACTTCAATAAAGTTGTAAAAAAAAAAAACCCGGTTGTTTCTGTAGTTATGGTTTCCTGTTTTGTGTCTTGCCCATGCGGCTATGGCTACACATAGCTGGAGAAGAAACAAGCAACTACGTTGGCCCCATATAAACTTAATGGAGCCAGGTGTGGTGGTGCACACTTGTAATCTCAGCACGCAGGAGGCCAAGGCAGGAGGACTGCCATGAGTTCAAGGCTAGCCTGCATTACCACAGTGAGACCCTACCTCAAAAATAAACAAATAATAATAAATAAACTTGAATGGGTTAATCCTATCCTCCAATCATAGTGTATTTCTCTAGCTTTTTGTCTTTTACTATCCTCAACTATTTCACAACTTCTTATCTCAAATTTCCAAAATCTGATCTTACACCTCTATCTCAGCTAATACTACAATGAGGAAACTGAGGCAATCAGAGGAGAACATCCAGATTCTCACCATCACACCTACCTGCTGCTTAACATTAACTAAAATTTAAAATACAGTCCATCAGTCATACTAGCCACAGGAGGTCTTTTGTTGTTGTTGTAGTTTGTTTCGTTTTGTTTTATTTTGTTTTATTTTGTTTTGAGACAGGGTCTTGCTAAGTTACTAAATTGCCCAGACTGGGCTCAACTCTGTGACCCTTTTGCCTCAGCCTCCAGATCACAGGAATTACACGTGTGCGCTACATACCCAGTTTATTCGACACATTTTAAGTCGTTAATATGTGGTTTGGCTACTGCACTACGCAAAAGAGTCAGATGCAGAACATTTTCATCACTGCAGAAAGCTCTATTGAGGCAGCCGGGGGTTTAGCTCAGCAGCCTAAGCACCTGCCTGCCAAGCACAAGGTCATGAGTTCAATCCCCAGTACCAAAAGAAAATAAAGAAAGCTCTATTGGGAGGGTTGTACACAAATGATCTGTATATCTGTCTGAAGCCAATCCTTTCACTAAGCATCTCCTTTCACCTAATCAACAGCATTGCTCTAGCAATTTGTCCTTTCTCCTACAACATCAATTTTTAGGTGTACAAAAGATTATTTTCATTGGCATATAAACATGTCTATTATTTATTTCATCTTTTAAAAAAAGGGGGGGATATTCTGTGAAGACAAATGTTTTAGAAGCTTGGTGCAGTGGTGCACACCTGTAATCCCAGCACTCGGGAGGCTAAGGCAGGAGGATTGCTGTGAGTTTGAGATCTGCCTACAAAGTAAGTTCAAGGCCAGCCTGAACCATATAGCAAAACCCTGCCTCAAAAAAGACCAAAAAAGTTTTAGAAATTCCTACAACTAAGTAGCAACTGCAGCAATGTAGCAGGATACAAGATTAATATGCAAAAATCAATCACTTTCCTAAACAGCAATAAATAAGAATTTGAAATTAAAAACTCAATACCATTTATGTTACCATCATATAAATCTAACAACTATGTGCCAGATCTATATGAAGAAAAATATAAAATTCTAATAGTAAATGAAGAGAAAATCCACATTCTTGGATAGAATGATACAATATGTTGATGCATCTGTTCTTCCCAAGTTATAGATTTAATGCAATCCCAATTAAATCCAAGAAAATTATTTTGCTGATAGTGACAAACTGATTCTAAAGTATATATGGACAAAGACCTAGAATAGCTAAGACAATATTGCAGGACAAAAGAACAAAGTTAGTTGAAAGACTGACATTACCCAACTTCAAGACTTAACTATAAAATTATAGCAATCAAAACATTTTGAAACTGGAGAAAAAATAGACAAATAGAGCAAAATAGAAAGCCTGGAAATGGATCCAGATAAATATAACTAAGTATAAATCTCTGATAAAGAAACAAAAGCAGTAAAACGGTGCTAGAACAACTGAATATCCTCCCTTAAATTAATAAATGTAGACACAGACCATGTATGTGTCACAACATGGATCACCAGCCAGTCACAGAGGTGCACACCTGCAATTCCAGGGCTTAGCAGATGAGGCAAGAGGGTTGTGAATGAGGCCAACATGGAGTACACAGTGAGTGCCGTGCCAGGCCAGCCTAAACCACATAATGAGATCCTGCCTCAAACAAAACAAACAAAACAAAACAAAACAAGCTATTCTAAATGTAATACGCAAAGTATAAAGCTCCCAGATGATAACACAGAAGACAATCCAGAGGACCTTCAGCTTGGTCATTATTCTTTAGATAAAACACCAAAGTATGATCCATTTTTTAAAAAGAAATAACTTGAACTTCGTTAAAATAAAAAAAATGTTTTTTGCTTTGAAAAGACATCATCAAGAGAATGAAAAGTATGGAAAAACATACTTGCAAAAGACATCCTAGAAAGGATTGTTATCCAAAATATACAAAGAATCTTAAAATTCAACAATAAGAAAATAAACCCAAAAAATGAACCTTAAAAATAGTTCACCAGGGCCGGGGGTTTAGCTCAGCAGCGTAAGTGCCTGCTTGGCAAACAGTAGGTCGTGAGTTTGATCCCCAGCACCAAACAAAAACAAAACAAAAAAACAGTTCACCAAAGAACTATACAAATGGTAAATTTGACATTAAAAACTTCTGCATAGATGGTCTATCTCAGATGTCATTATATAAATGCCAATGAAAACAACCATGAGGTAACACTACAAACCTATTGTGAAGGCCAAAATCCAGAGTACTGTCAGTCCCCATTGCTTGTTATGATATAGAATAACAGGAACTCTCACTCACAGCTTACAAGGATATGAAAGGGTACAGTCACTTTGGAAGATCACTTCACAGCTTCTTAGGAAACTAAACATACTCAAAATCACATAACCCAGAATTAAACTATTTGGTATTTACCCAAAGGAAATAAAATATGTCCACTCAAAAACTTGCACATAAGAGTTATTTTTGGGGGGTTTTTTTGGAACCAGGAATCAAACTCATGACCACGTGCTTGGTTATGCACTGTGCTGCTGAGCTGTATCCCTGGCACATACACAGATATTTATACAAGTTGAAAATCCAAAAAGTTTCAAATTTGAAATGCTCCAGAATCCAAAACTTTTTGAGTGCTGACATAACACATGGAAATCTTCATACCATGAAAATTTATTTCATGCACAAAGTATCAAAAACATTGTACAAAATTGCTGTCAGGTTAAGTGTATAGGAAACAAAACTGAATTTTGTGTTTAGGTTTGAGTCCCATCTCCAAGATAACTCACATAATGTATAAGCAAATACTCTAAAATCTGAAAATATCTAAAATCTGAATATTTTTGGTCCCAGTCATTTCAGACAAGGGGTACTCAATCTATAGCTGCTTTATTCATAATTGCTGTTATAGACTGAATATTTGTGTCCTTTCAAAATTCACATGCTCAAATCTATTTCCTAATTAGTGGTGGTATTTAGAGGTTTGCCTGTGGGAGGTAATTCAGCCTTGAGAGTGAGTCC
Source organism: Dolichotis patagonum (assembly GCA_004027295.1). Lineage (NCBI taxonomy): Eukaryota > Metazoa > Chordata > Mammalia > Rodentia > Caviidae > Dolichotis > Dolichotis patagonum. The sequence continues at coordinate 9,593 of PVJX010038690.1, forward strand.
TTGAGAATGGAACAGTAGTTCCTTGATGAGAGGACAGAAAGCAAACTTGCCCTCCTTCTTCCTGCACATGAAGATATAAGGAGAAATCAGCTGTCTGAAACCTGAAGCAGGAATACAATCTGTGCTGCCACCCTGATCTTGGGCTTCCAAACTCCAGGATCATGAGATAGCAATGCTCATTTTTTAAGCAACCCAAGTTAAGTAACGTGTAATAACAGTAAGACCTAAGACAACTGCCAAAATTTTGAAGCAATCAGGATATGCTTCCATAGGTGGATGGATAAACAAACTGTGATATATCCAAATCATGGAATATTATTCACAACTAAAAAAAATGAGTTATCAAGCCGTGGAAAGATATGGAGAAATTTAAGTACATATTGTACAGTGAAAGAAGCAGGATGAAAAACCTATTCGTTGCATGATTTCTTCAATTTACTGTAGATGCTCCTCAATTCAGGGTAAGTTTATGTTGGAACAAATGCACAATCAGTTTAAAATTGTGAATTTAAAATGTATTTAATTACACCTGACCTCCTGATGATCAGTATGTTGCAGAGAATCCACTGTTTATCCCTGTAATGAACAGCCATCTGCGAGCTTAGCTCACTACCACTGCCCAACACTGCAAAAGTACTGCACTGCACATTGCCAGCCTGCAAGAAGACCACAACTCATACGCTGATACACAGTTTCTACTGAATACCTATTGCTTTCACACTGCTGTAGAGTCAAAAAACCTGAATTGTGCACAGCATTCTGGAAAAAGCAAAGTTATAATGACAGTAAAAGGATTCCTGGCTGCCTGGGACAGCAGGGCAACAGCAGACAGAGCAAGGGTATTTTCTTTGTTTTTTTTAAAGCAATAAAATTATTCTATAGGACACTGTTTGGGTAGATTCATGATATTATGCCACAAAACTGTATTATACTAAGGGTGAAGCCTAACCTAAACTACAGGCTTTGGGTGGTAATAATGTTCCGGTTGAGGTTTATCAGCTGTAACAAATCTTTCTCTCTGGTAGGAGACAATGATAATGCAGGAGCCGGTGCCTGCATGGTGGTAGGAGTACACTGGAAATTTCTATGCCTTCAGCTAAATTTTGCTGTGAACCTAAAACTACTCTTAAAAAAAAGAAGAAAAAAAATCAGCTGGGCATGGTAGTACATGCCTATAATCTCAGTACTCTGCCACTTCACTAAAAGGTCTGAGTCTGGATTCAAATTTAGGAAGATTTAGTAACTAAGACTTGATGACTTAGTGAGATTTTGTCTCAAAATTTCTAAATTGGGCTGAGGATGTAGCCCAGTGTGAAGACCTTGGGTTCCATCACCAATACCGGAAAAAACAAAAAGGGTAAAATGGCAAATTCCATGTTATCACAATGAGAATATTTTTAAAAGGTCAAAAATCTTCTCTATCAATTTCCCTGACACCCATCCACCCTATAGCCGTTTCTCTGCTTTTCTGATATGGCAAAAAGCTTCTAAAGACTTGTGATTTGCAAATTCCATTCTCCTACTATCTCACTGGGTTTTCATTTTGTTTATTTGTGACAAGCTTACGGAGACTAAATCTAGGAACTGTGCATGCTAAACAGGCCCTCTCCCACTGAGCTCATCCCCAACCCAGTTATCTCCTTTTAACCCTTCTCATCAGTCTCTCAAACTCCTATCACTCTGCCACTTCTCTCAAATTGCTTTTGCCGGCTATAAAACTGAATGGACAGTTGCTAATCTTCATCTTACTGATTTATCAAAAGCTTCTGATACAGTTGATCCCTTTGGCTCAAAAGGTATTATCCTTGTCCCTCTGGTTTCCGAGACACTGTTCTATTCTGATTCACTGATGTCATTCCTGAGTCACTGCTGTGGTTTGGATTTGAGATAGTCTCCAGTCTCGCAGGTTTGGAAGGTGACTGATCTTGGGCGTGCTATACAGACTGGTGGATTGGTCCACCACAGGTCCACAGCAGATGTGCCATTAGGAGGAGGGCCTAGCTGAAGATGTGAGTCACTGAGGGCATGCGCTGGAAGAGGGCATCTCCCCCTTCCCAGCCCCTCCTGGCCACCATAATGCGAGTCGCTTTCTTTCCCACTAGGCCTTCCCGTGCTGCCCTTCCTGCCTGAGAGCCAGCCAACTACGAACTAAAATATGAGCCAGAAGAAATCTTTCCTTCTTTAATTGGTGGGTTTCAGATACTGTATCTCAGACAAGGAAAGTGACTAAGACACTCACCTTTACTGGTTCATTCTCTTCTCCTGAGACATTTAACACTGCCTCTTTTTTTAGCTCAGGTTGACCTTGAGTTCAATTTGTAACCCAGGCTGGTCTTGAACTCACAGGGATTCTCTTGCCTCAGGCTCCTGAGTGCTGGGATTATAGGCATGCATTACCTCTCCCAGCCTTTAACACTATCTTGCTCCTAACTTCATCTACTTTTTTGGGCATCTTAACCAGTATCATGTTCTTAAATTCCAGACACCAATAGGTGTAAATGTCTATCTTTAGCCCAGACAGTACCCTTAAACTCTAGTCTTATATATCCAGTTGCTACTAAATAATTCTATTTTTTGGTAACCGAAATATCAAACTTAACCAAAGCTGATTTCTCACTATCCTCCTAAAACCTGTTCCACTTGCAGTCTTCCATCAGTTATTGTTATTTTTTCAGCTGCTCATATCAAAATCTTTGGGATCATCTTTAATTCCTTTCATTTCTTACACTTTGAACTCAGTACATTGTGATATGTGTATCTTTCATTTAAACACATCTCACTATTTGTATTACCTTCTCACGGACCTGAACCACTCTCATCTCTTGCCTGGACTGTTGCACTGGCCCTGTAATTCGTCTCCCTACTGTTATACTTATTCTCTATCAATTTTTCTTGACACAGTACTGAAAAGAATCTTTTAAAAACAGAAGTTACAGGGCTTCTACTCTACAGTAACTCTTTATTTCATTGAGGGTAAACACCTTTCAACAGCCTGCAGGTCTCCTCTGGACCTGCACTGCCTCCTGCACTCTGCCCACACTGCCTGTTCCTGTTTGCTCCTGCTCAGCTCCGGCTTCACTAACCTCTTACTGTTCCTTATGCCCGAGTCTTTTCACCAGCTGTTCCCCAGATATCTACATACCTAATGTCCATACCTCTTTCAAGACTTTGTTCAAATACTATATTTTCAGTGAGACCTACCTTGGCCACCCTAGCTAAAGGTATAACCCTCAGTTCTAGTGAACTCTCAACTCTTATTTTTATTTTTTGTCTTTTTGACACAGGATCTCACTATGCAGTTCAGGCTAATCTTAAACTCACTTTGTAGCCCAAACTGGCCTTGAACTCACAGCGATCCTCTTGCCTCAGCCTCTCAAGATCTGGGATTACAGCTTTGTGCCACCACACCCTGCTTCAACCCGCCTTTTAAACTGTTATTTTTCTCCTTAGCATTTATCATCTGCTAATATACCACATAATCCTTTATTTATTATGTTTATTGTATGTCTCTTCTGTCCATGTCCAAATAATAAGCTTATAGACATGCTGAGGGTTCCAAATTGCCTTTGCCTGGCAATTTGGTAACTCCTTTACCTGACTGACAAAATCTCTCCTTATCATTAACTCCAAAACTCTTGTGAAGAGCCAGCCAAGTCCTTATCTATTTAACCTCCCTACTTAAGATCTAATAAGGCCTATCCCAAGGTTGGACAAGCTTTGCACCTCAAAATAGCAGACATAAAACTCTGGCTTTTTGGGGCTGGGGATATAGCTCAGCGGCACAGTACCTGCTTGGCAGACGTGAGGCTCTGAGTTCAATTTCCAGTACAAAAAAAAAAAAAAAATAGTCAATCTGCCTCAGAGAATGAGTACTCTGAGTATAGCTGTTACCTGCCAAAATTCAACATTTTCAAACACTGATTTCAGTTTTCCACAGGAGAACTCGCTGTATTACTCAGAAGGCTTTCATTTGGCTGATATCAGAATATACTTTGCATTCTGGTGCTTTGAACAAGACAGCACTCTTAGATTTCTCAGGTAACCAGACAAAAACAAAAGGTATGTTGGGCCTCCCCAAAATAAATTAATACCTACTAGCATCAGCCCAAGCCTGGAAATTACTTGATCCTAGAACCCAATGTTCATCCCTACTAGTCTTAGTACATCTCTTAGGATTAAAACACATACCTAGATGCATCAAGGAATGGTCTGTGGACCAAACTGATCCATTCTTCTCGATTGGATGAGTATTTCGGCTCCCGCAGTGTTTCTTTCATGGTGTCCAAATCTACTAAATAGTGACATTTACTGATGTCTATCTGAAATACAGAAAAGCCAACTCTTCATCAGTAATTGCAAAGGTCCCTGCAGAGTTGTAAATAAACATCAACTGCAATCCTAAGAATTCTCACCTGGTTTCAGAGCAACAAATACCCAAGTCCCCGGACAATGCTACCTGTGCTCTCTCCACACAGAGGAGTGTTGGGGTATCATTTAGGCCTGTGAGGGGGCAGCATGTGCTCACTCTCCCAAACCTGTATATAAGCTTTGGGTGGCCTGACTGTGGGTTCTTAAGCCCCTACTCCACAGACACTTAAGAAGCCACCATGAGTTCATAACCTGACTATGGTAACCCTATTTTCTGCGTACTCTTGCCTTTTCTCAGTCTATCCCTACTTATTCCAGAAACTGAAATCTATCTAAACACCGATGCTAATCTGTGAGGGAGGCCAGACTACTGAGGAAGGCCATGGGAAGTTACACTGCATCCACAGGAAGTATAGCAATATCAAGAATATCAGCACCTTCAAAAAGTCAACAGAATTGACAAGGGAATTATCTTACACTAAAAATTCAGTACAACTGAGATATCAGAACTGCAAGAGTAAAAATGAAAAATACCTAATATTAACAGAACTAGAGTTACTCAGCTGTGCACAACATGGATACAATAGAGTTCATGGAGACTTAATATGTCATTTAAATCCATAGTGGTACTGTGTTTTTCATAAAATTGATTAATTCAATGGAACATGCTAAAGAATCTGCAGGATCCTGTGCTTAAACAGTTTATCTTGAATTAAACTCACAGCCAGGTATGGTGGTGCACAACTATAATCCCAGCACTCGGGAGGCCGAGGCAGGAGGATCACTGGCCAACGTGGGCTACAAGTGAGTTGAGGCCAGTCAGTCTGAACTGCATAGTGAAATCCTGTCTAAAAAAAAAAAAGAAACAAAGAAACCTACAAAAACAAAATAAAACAAAAAAACCCTCCAATCAAATTAAACTCACATTCTGCCTCTTCTCTCCAAATCTATGAATACTGAGTGGCCAGGAGAGGGGGAAAAGAAGTAAATGTTTTTTTCTTTTGGTCTTTTTGAGATACGGTCTCACTATGCAGTTCAAACTGGCTGTGAACTCACTCTGTAATCCAGGCTGGTCTTGAACTCACACCGATCCTCCTGCTTCAACCTTGCAAGTGCTGGGATTACAGGCATGTACCACCATGCCCAGCTGTTAAAAATGAAGTAAATCTTAAGGGAAGGAAAATATTTTTCAATGTATTTTACATGCAAACTATGTTACATTCTTTTTTGGGGAGCGGGGGTACTAGGAATCAAATCCATGACCTTGCATGACCAGGCAGGTGCTTATGCCCCTGAGCTAAATGCCCAGTGCTACATATTTTTAAATCATGGTAAAAAAGCTCTAAAAAGATTATCCCTATTTTATAAATAAAACAGCAAATCAAGAATCAAATTAGTACCAGGTGTAGTGGCACACACCTGTAAGCTTAACACTCAGGAGGGTAAGGCCGGAGGATTCTCACAAATTTGAGGCCAGCCTGGGTCATATAGTGAGTTCAAGGTCAACCTGGACTACACAGCAAGACCCTTAACTTCACTTTTTAAACATACATATTTTAAGACCCTATGATAAACTAGCCATTAAGTTAGAGTTAAGGATACAGAACCAAATAAATAAGACACAACACCTACCCTAAAAGTATTCACATTTCTGACCAAAATCATACACGCATACAGCAGAGCAATATTTGGAGCAAAGTCAGTGTAACTTCAAAGACCACATCCTAAGATTGCAGAAAATTACCAAATCAGAGACAAAGAGCTTTCAAAAGCTCTTCTAAACGCTTCTTACAAATTAAAATGGGAGGCAGCTCAGAGGTGGAGTCTGCCTTGCCAAGCCTTGGGCTTGATCACCAGCACCATGAAAATTAGTCAAGTAGCTGTCTCTTTGGGACCCGAAACTCTCGGACCCGTAGAGTGGCCTGGGCTGTTTGGATCGAAAGTCTGCGCAGACCTGCATCTCGGCGCGACTCTTTGGGACTGGTAAGCACGCCCTTCATCCGCAGGGAACTGCCTGGAGATCGGCATCTGGGCCAGGTCTGTTTGGGCCCGGAGCCCCACCCTTCACCCCCAGGAAGTCTCCCAGAAAGCAGCATCTCGGCCTGTCTCTTTGGGACCCGAAACTCTCGGACCCGCAGAGTGGCCCAGGCTGTTTGGATTGGGAATATTGTGGAGACTGGCATCTTGGCCAGGTCTGTTTGGGACCGGGCACTTTTCAG
>PVJX010038691.1:0-16185 GCA_004027295.1 Dolichotis patagonum
AATGGATAAAAAAGTTGTGGCATTTTTATACAATGGAGTACTACTCAGCTATAAAGAATTATCACATTGAGATAATTATAATTAAATGGGCACAGCTTGAGGCCATACTCATAAACGAAATAAACCAGAATCACATGTGTAAATACCGTATAGTCTCCCTAGTATGAGAGTTGATAAGAGTATATAAGATTTTTATGGTAAGCATGAATCCCCATCTCATAGCTTTGAAGCCTTTCAATGTTTTCATTCATTATTGGAATGGTTTTATTCTGTTTTGCTTGACTATATAATGCGTGATGGTATGAACAGCTGTTTTGAAGAAAAAAAACATTATGACAGTGATTGCTGATTTAATAGCATCCTTCTTAGAAGTGCTACCATGCTTCTATTCTTCTACTACCATTGGTTCTATCTATCACATTGTGTCTTATTTGGATTTGAATATGTATGAAAGTATAAACAAAATTTTTTATTGAAAATGAGATATTATAGTACCCATTGATCATTCTCTGTTACCTGGTTCAGAATGCCCTGTAATTCTTTCACTCTTTGAATGGTTTTATACTATTTTGTTATGTTTGATATTATTGTATTTGAAACTATGCTCAACTATAGCAGAGAAAGAGATATTGTGATAGCTACTGTTAATGTCTGGTTGTTTTAATGTAAAGTACTGCGTTGCCTAAAAAAATAAAAATAAAAAAAAAAAACATTTCTGGAATTATGTGAGTACTTTTGTTTTAATGAGTTGCTGAAATCTTGGAAATTTTGCAGACATCTTCAATTTGAAATCTCAGGAGTAATCCACTCCTTTAAAAAAATAAATTTAAATAAATATCAAAAAAAATATTTCCACTGTGTTTCAATACCTTCAACTACCCTAGCAATGCTATCTGCATATTTTAACTGGATTCTTACTAGTAATATTTTCCTAAAGTGAGGACAGATACAAATAATAATTTTTATGTGAATGTTGCTGTAATAAAGTAAAATGTGGGTGTGGGTTGAAATTAGCATTGAATTTAACTTCTAACTCTGGCATTAGCTTTGTGACCTGTGTGAGTTGGAGTATCTCTCTGGGTCCTAAATTTCTCATCCAGGAATGATCTCAAAGATCTTATGGTCCCCACACTAGATGAAATCATTCCATGCTCTCCTACAGAGAGTATTATTCCCAACAAAAACATCAGGATGAAAGCAAGCGAAAGGAGCCTTGTGGTCACTGAACACCCTTCCATACCCAGTGCTGTGCTCTGTACTTTGCATCTACCATGTTGGTCAATGCTTATAATATGCAAAGTGATATTGTGGCATGTATTTGACAAACAAGAAACAGAAACCAAGACAGATCAAGCCACACACTCAAGTACTTGCAACATATGCTAGATAAATCCACTTTTCTCTGGCTTAAAATGCCATGGTCTATGGCACTATGTGCAGACCTCCCCAAAGGTTAAATAATAATGACCAATATTCACCCAGCCCATTTGATGGTGTAGGCACTTCGCATATATAATGTCCATTCTGTCCTGTCAGTAACCCTGCAGCAGAGCTAAGGCAGATGAGGAAACAGGCTGAGACTTGCTTAAGAAACCTGTCCAGAGTTACAGATAGTAGGTGCCTGAGATGGGACAACTTGAATTCAGAGCTCTCTGACATCATGATTTCCACTATGCCCCTGTACCTATTCTGCCACCACTAAAGATAACAAGACCAAGTCATTTAACATCTCTAATCGCAATTTCCTCAACTACAAGATATATCTTAACTAAAATGCCTGTCATTTTGAGAGTTGTACAAATCCTGGAAATTGTCTTACAAAATATACAAATGCCAGGCATTTTTCAGCTTCTCTTGAGCAATGACCATTTGTGACACCCAGTTTAGCACCTTCCTTAAAAATTTAGTAGGAATTTCTACAACACAAAGGGAACTGGATACCTCCATGAAGTTCACTTCCACAATGCCTGGCACAGGATGAAGGCTCAGTAGACATTTGCTTTCTATGTTAGAGAAGAATCTTTAATCAGTGGTTGCACTGAAAGACAATCCTAACAAATGGTATGCTAACCATAGCATCTAGGGTGAAATCCAGTCTATCAGCAGTGTGGAAACCACAAGACCACACATTTGCATTTAAGTGCTGGAGAAGAATTTCTTTGTGAAAAATAAAGTAAAGCATAATATTAAACCTGCTATAGGAAGGAAAACTCCAAGCTATCTTTTTAGAAAATAGCACTCAGTTAAATCAAGTCATATGGAGAAGTTTTTCCCACTGTACTGGCAAATAAACATATGTTGTGGTTAGCAGCCCTATCACCAACAACAAAGGAAGAGCTGTGTGCCGTGGTGATCAGCAAGTTCCTGCTAACTGAATGGACCATCATATGGTTCCTATACAATATAAGCTGGGTTTTCCTCTATAAGGTTGACCTAGTTCTTACAAATCATTACATTTTCTTTCAGAGCAATTAGATCTATTTTAATATAAGAAGGCAATATATTTTATTTTTCCTAGAGCAATGTATGTGTAGAGTATGGAGAAAAAGAGATAATCAGGAAGAAACAAGAGGGAGGGAAGAAGGTAAGACAGGTGGAAAGGAAAAGGAAGGTCATGTCACAACTACAGATGTGAAAAACAAACTATCTTTTGTAAACAACTTTTACAAATACATGCAATAGCAGAGCCTAAAAATGACTTCTCAATGAATTTTAGATGGCTTAAGTCTTATAAGTTATAATTTGGTCACAATAAATAAAGCCAGAAATAAAAATAAAAACCGACTAGAAAAATATCCACATATTTTCAATAACCCATAGGTCAAGTGTAAAATATAATTAGAATCAGAAAGTATTTTGCACTTTCATTGCAATGAGAAAGGTGTATAAAATTCCTTAATTTGAGTGACAGGCTCTAGATTTATTGCTTTCTCTAAAATGCAAATCACATTTCTGTTCAGTTGAAAAAACCCATAACCGTTCTTTCTTGACAAAGACAATTTTCTGCAGTGTTGGGACACATTCTGAGAATCAGGATTGAGTCTCTATTTATTTAATACTAACAACCTACACACACACACTCTCTCAATTTAGTTCTTTTTGACATGAAGTCAGGTAATTATTTTTTTTAAAAAATGGAAGAATCATAACTTTATTCTGGCTCTGTACAATGATGCTCAATTGTTAAAGGCAATAATGACTTTAGGGTGATTTCCTGCATCATAACACAAAAGTTTATAAGTAAAGATATGATAGTCAAAAGAATTTCTCAACCTGATTTATTATTAAATGTCAAATTGTTATAGCTGAAATAACTTTAATTTCAAAATCTTATTAATAACTAGCCAAAAGAAAGATTTTTTAAATTTTTTACTTTAAGGACAAATATATTTGCTGGTGAATTTGACTAATACTATACTTCACTTTGATTATGAATTAATAACTTATTTATTTAAAATAAGCTATAGATTAACCATAAAATCTTGTTGAAAATTGTAAGTGCTGCATTATAAAGGAGTGTTGCCCAAATACTTTAATTAGAACACTGAAATACGTAGTCATTTCAAATGATTCTTCTCCTATTAAGCCTTTTATCATTGCAGAGATTCTAGAGTTGAAAACATATTTGAGTATAAGCTTTGCCAAGTACCCACTGCATACTGACACTCCCTGAGCATTCTTACTATCCATCATAAGAGTGTGCTGATGAGAGATCAAGAATTTGTTTTACCCAGTTGTGTGATAACAATTGACTTCATACATTCTCTGCTGTTATAAGGAAACTTCTGAGGCTGGGTATCTCATACAGAATAGAATTTTAATTGGCTCAGGGTTCTGGAGGCTTGGAAGTCAAGGGCATCACACCAGTCTCTGTTCAGCATCTGATGCAGGCTGCTTTGCTGCATTGTACCATATAGGCAGCATCACAGAAAAACACAGGGCTTTTGAAAAAGAATGGGCCAGGGCTTCTTTTTCCCAGCTGGTATGTGCCTCTCTTTTGCCACTTATAAAGCCACTGAGGCCATCAAGGCAGCCTTATCCCCATGACTTCATCTAACCTGAATTGCTTCCCACAGAGTCCACCTCCAAATACCACTATCATATGAATTTGGGGTTAAGTTTCTTACATGTAATTTTTTGGGTGACACATTCATAGCCACCATGAAAATGCTTCATGAGTTATGAGTGTAAGTAGCACTAAATGTTAATAAATATCAAATCCTATTTTTTGTCTCAAGTTCTAATAGAAGTTGTTCTCTTCAAAAGGCAAAGAGAATGCTCACAAAGTTTTCCCCTGTTCTTTTATCATATTGAAAAAGTGAAAGATTTAAAACACTTGGTAAAGAAAAAGTATGATTTAACCAAGGAAAACTTCATCTGTGTAATAAAGAGGCTCTTTACAGTTATCTCCAAAGTATTTCTCACACTATCTCTCAAGATGTGGCCCCACTGTTTTTGACGCCAGAAACCAGTTTTGTGAGCGACACTTTTTCCATAGCCAGAGGTAGTGAGTGGGGCGTCTGGATGATTTGAATGCATCAGATGTACTGTGTACTAAACAATTCAGTTTGTATATGTTACTACTTTTGATTAAGTTATTTTAATTGAATTCCAAAATATTTTTTGAGTACTGGGGTTTGAACTCAGAATCTTCTCAATGAGCTAGATTCCCTGCATTTATTATCTTCTGTTTTAAACATGTTCTTGCTAAGTCACTAAGTTGACCAGGACGGGCTCAAACTCTGAATTCTCCTGCCTTAGTGTCACATTATGTGGGGATTACAAGCATCCACCACCATGCTCAGATCATATAAAAATATTAATTTTTTCATAAGTAAAATAATCACCTTCTACAGATACCACCTCTTAAAGATTACAGCATATTTGAATATATCCTCATGGAGTTCAAGGCACACAGAAAATGAACTTTTGGAGGACACATCCAGTCACATCTAAACAATAGTACCCTTCCCTTCACTGTTTTAGTTTTTTATTTTATTGGTACATTTTTGTTATACATAATGATAACTTTTGTCATAAAGAGTTGCACATATACATGATATACTTTACTTCTTTTTCTCCCATTCCCCTCCCCTCCTTTATACCTCTCTTTCCCTCATTTATTTACAAAAAATTTGTATCCATTTTTTGTTTGTATTGTTTTTCTTGTGCCTTCTTTCCTTTCTCCCCTCCCCTCTTGCTCCCCTTTTCATTTGAACATTTTCTTCCCATTTCCTAATATCTATTATACATTTTGGCACCCATTCACACTTTCACTTTCTCACCCCAGAGAAACCATGTGATATTTTTGAACATATGTGTCTGATTTATTTCACTTAAGAGTAGGTATCAAGGTGCATTCATTTAGCTAAAAATGTCTCAAACTTATCTTTCTTCCCCTGACTTCTTGTTTCCATTGCAAAATAGAGACTGTAGTTTCTATAGTTTTTTAAATGATTGAAGTCAGGACTGATTTTAAACAAAACAGAAAATTTTACATAATAATTCACAGGAAAAAAATAATTCTTTTACAATTATTCAGTCAGTAAACAGAGAGGCAGTATAGTAAGCTGGTTCAAGGTTTGGGATAAAGACTGCTTGGATTCAGATTACTTACAGTGCTATGATTTGAGACAAATGATACAGCCTGTCTCTGCTTCATTTTCTATAAAATCATGGGAAATGACTGTTACGATTTTTAAGATGTGCAATCCATGTGCAGCAATGAGCCCTGCACCCAGAGCACTTGTACAATGAAGGGAGCCTCTCCTGACTGTGTGGTGAGCATCGGAACCAAGTGCTGTGTGCTCCTGAGAGAGTATTATGTGCCCTCTCCCTTACTGCATTCCTCAATAACCAATTCCACTATGAGAGTATCTTATTTTGGTAACTTACACTTTAAAAATAACCTAATGTCCTGCCACAGAGATCCCTCCCACTTGTGTAGCTGCAGGAGTCTGCCTGGAACCTGGTAGGCCCCTGCCCAGCATCCCCAACACTGTGGGACCTATGGGTCATTACTCTAGTGCTGGCAGGGCCCTGCCCACTGACTTCCAGGTAGCAGGGAGCCACCACGTATGAGCAGAAGCCTGCCACCGAGATCCATCCCTAGTTGTACAGCTGCAGGACTCTGCCTGAAACCCGGTAGGTCCCTGCCCAGCATCCCCAAACACTGGGGGACCTCTGAGTCATCAGTCCCATCCTGGCTGGGCCCTGCCCAGTGACTTCTAGGCAGCGAGGAGATGCTGCACGTAAGCTGAAGCCTGCCACAGTGACCTCTACGTAACTGTGCAGCCGCAGGACTCTGCTTGGAACCTGGTAGGCCCCCACCCAGGATCCCTGAACCCTGAAGGACCTTTAAGTCATCACTGGGGTCCTGGATGGGCCCTGCCAAGCATCCTGCAGGTAGCCAGGAGCTACCACCAGTGAGCTGAAGCTTATCATAGTGATCCTTACCTAGCCATGCAGTGGCAGGTCTTTGCTGGGAACCTAATAGAGCCATACCCAGAGACCTCAAGAAGCCAGGGAGATTTGGTGTGCCATATGGCATGAGCTGAAAACCTGCCCAGTATATTTCACATACCATTCAGCCTTACTACACCAGTCAGTACCTGATAGGGACCTGCCCAGTGACCCCAAGCAGCTATGGTACCTTGGTGAGCCACGTGAGGAGTGCTGAAGGTCTACCCAATGCACACTTCTCATCAATGGAGTCTCTATGTGCCACTAGGGAACCAAGGGATACAGGAGAATGAAAAAACAAAAGAGCAAAAGGCAACCTGAAACCTCCAGCCCGCCCCAAACAAGCCTAGGAGACATGGACATAAAAGAAAATGTAAGACACACACGTGAAACTTCTGAAATGATAGCAACTAAAGTAAAGAAGCAACTCCATGAAGCTATAAAGGAATTCAAATCAGAAATAATCACCCAGGTAAAAGAAGAAATGATAAACATAATAAAAGAAATGCTGAACACATCTAAAGAAGACATAGTTTAAAAAAGTCAAGAAGCACTGCAAAAAGATGGAAGTCTTGCATGAACAACATCACAAAACAATAGAATACATGAAACAGATTCAAAAAGAAATCCAGGAAATCAAAAATACCATCAAAAGCAGGCAAAACCACATGAATGAATGTGAAGATAAACCTTCAGACCTAAAAGACAAGATTACAGGTAGTGAACAAGAAAGGAAAGATCTGTTAAAATTAACAAGGAACCAGGAAATAACAATTCAACAGTTGCAAGATGATACAAAAAAAAATACTGTAAGACTGATAGGTGTAAATGAAAAAGAAGGTAACAACACAAATGACATCAAAAGACTATTTACAGAAATAATAGCAGAAAATTTCCCAATCATGGGAAAGAAAACTGATATACAGATAACTGAAGCATAATTTTTTCCCCCGCATTCTCGCCCATATTTAGATGGGGTCTTTGAATTTGGGGGGTTGATCTTTTTCAATTCTTTACATTTTCTGGATATAAGTCCTTTGTCTGAGGGATTGTTGGCTAAAATTCTTTCCCATTCTGTCGGTTTTCTTTTCACCTGTTGGTGATTGCTTTCGAAGTGCAGAAAATTTTTAGTAATATGAGATCCCAGTTATTGATTCTTTGAAGTATTTCCTGTGCAGATTGTGTTTTATTCATGAATACTCTGCCTACCCCATGTCTCCAAGATTTCTACCTACCTTGTCCTCCAGTAGACTTAGTGTTTCTGTTTTAATATTTAGATCCTTGAGCCATTTTGACTTTACTTTAGTGTATGGTTATAGGCTTGGTCTAGTTTTAGCCTGTGGCATGTGGAAAGCCAATTTTTCCAACACCATTTATTAAAGAGGCTATCCTTCTCCAGTGAACATGTTTAGCCCCTTTGTCAAATATAAGGTGACTGAGTGTCTTTGTAGTAGTGTTTGCATCTTCTAATCAGTTCCACTGATCCTCAAGTCTATTTCTTTGCCAGTACAATGCTGATTTTTTGACTGTGGCTTTACAGTATAGTTTCAAGTCAGGAATTGAGATGCCTCCTATCTTGCCTTTGTTGCCCAGAATTACCTTCTCTATTTTAGGTTTCCTCTGTTTCCAAATGAATTTTAGGAATATTTTCTCTAGATCTGTAAGATATGCTAATGGTATTTTGATTGGGATTACATTGAATCTGTATAACAGTTTGGGGAGTATGACCATTTAACAATGTTGGTTCTTCCTAACCAAATTCCATTCAATCCAGCTATTCCCCTGCTGGGCATGTTCCCAGAAAAATTGAAAAGGTTATGTCACAGTGATATATGGGCACCCATGTTCATAGCAGCACAATTTTTGATAGCTAAATCTTGGAAACAACCAAAATGCCCATCAACTGCAGAGTGGATGAAAAAGATGTGGTATTTTTACACAATGGAATGCTACTCAGCTATGAAAAATGATGATCTTGAGGCCTTTATAGGTAAATGGAAGTAACTTGAGAATATCCTCATAAGTGAAATAAACAAGACTCACATTAGTAAATATCACATAGTCTCTCTTGTGTAAAAAATAATAAAAACTGACAGAGTAACAAGATCCAAAAAGTATAATAGATGTTATAAAAGTGAAAGGGAAGGAAAGTGCTCTAAACGAGATAACAGTATGTATAGCATGTAAGATAGATGACCATATTACTAAATTTCTGTTAGATCACTGAACAGAAGGGTTTGCACTGTCAATTGTTGGACTGTCTAGCCACTTTTTATGCTTTGATTTTGTAACTTTAGCAACTATTTTTAGGATGACAAAATCTAATTATCAACTAGAGACTTTATGATGTTAATTTTTTAAATTCTGTATTATTCTACATTTTTTCTTTTTTCCTAGTTTTTTAAATTTTGTTTTCTTTCTTTAAAAAAGTTAAATTAAAAGAAATAAAAATAACCTGATGTCTCCCCATTCCAGTATGCTCAATGTGACCCCCAATAATGAGAAATGTCACGTTATATTTTACACCTAAGGATTGTTTTGAGAAACATAATGTGATATCTAGGATTTCTTCCAACAAAATATTTGAAGAAACAAGATGATAATCTTCTTAAACCTTCCCTGTGGCACAGCTACAAAAAGTTTTTTTTTATAGTTGTTGATCCTTTGCCGAAAACTAAGTACTTTCAGTTTCACATTTCTTCAAATCCATTCCAAAGATTGCTATCTTGCATTATTTGTGTACTCATGCAAATACAGCAGCCTGTCAACACTGGGGTGACATAAAAGCCCAGTGATACAGCCAGAGGCAGAGAAGAGAGAAGTGAGCCACCTACCTTGAGGAGCAGATCAGGTAGGACGCTGCCTTCCCTTTGGCAGCCTCTCCAGCCCTGAAGGAGCTCTGCTCAGGGACTCACAGCTGCTAAGTCTGATGCTGGGATAGGAAGTGGCTTATGAGGGCTGGTTATTTTTCTTAAAAACTATCAGCACTGTGAAAGGTTGGAACTTTGCTTTAGATGGGACAGGGGGCCTAATAAATCCTGGATTTCGTGGCAAAGTCATGTCCCCTGATGAGGCTACTGAGCTAGTTTCAGGGCACTGGTATACAGAGGAATGAATTCAGTTTCTTTATGTTTGTTGAGTTTCTATGGACCTGAAACACAAACTGTCATGGTCCCCGATGGGCTCACTCAGAACTGCTCCTGCTGTGGCTATGGAAGTAACAAAGTGGCCTCCAGGCTGTTTGTTTGCAGGAGAAAGAAAGCACAGACATGAGACACAGCTGAGCATCCACTGTTGGGGTTTAGGCAAAAAGAGAAAAATATTCAGAATGAAAAAGGGAGATCATGAAAGCAACCAACTTCTTAATCATGCATCTGGACTTCCTTTCTCACTAGATGTCTTCCTTCAGCAGTGCTGCAGAATCAGTGATTTCTCAGGGACCACTCACTCGTTAATCCACACCAGTAGAATCAAGCCACTGTAGTTTGCCAAAGGGCTTCCTCTAGAAGAATCTCACCTAGTGCAGCAATCAGGGAGGCGCCTGCTTCCAACAGAACCCCCTGACCTCACACTAATTTTCCTACCTCCAGGGAGCTCTTCTCCTGACTTCCTTGGCAGGCAAAAGCCTCATTTCTCATCTCTTTTCTATGTTCATCTCTCTTTGCCAGCTTCTTATCTCCTGCTTCCTCCACTCTTTTTCTTCTTCCCTTCATATTCCTCCTTCCCATGTCTAACAAACGAAAACGAAAAAAGCAATCAAAAGACTGAAATCACTTTTCTGGAAACATTGCAGAACAAGTCCCTTTCTGGTCTTCTTCACCTTATTCCTGATTTCATAACCATTATCTCATAGAAATGTTTAGCAAAGTCTAGTGTTTGCCATAGTGCATTCACACCTTGTTGAGTTCAGTTTCACGCACTGTGAAGCTCAGCAGTACAGGGTCAGGCACTGTCCTTGCCTATGCCCCATATTGTTTTTACAAGTGTCCCTACTTATGTGTACCTGTGGTCATGTATTTTCATAAAATTTCCGGAAGTAACATGCTGCCTTTCCTTTTGGGAAAGCACTGTGAGAAATTCTGTGTATTCTCATTCCAGTGAGATGATCACAGCTACTAGGGGAGGGAAGAAGGAACATATTTTTAAATATCTGGAAGTTGTCTCAAAGTCATACATCAAGCTGTAAGCCATCTATTCAGGAAGGGATTTATTCTTTATAAAAATTAATAAACTGATAAATACTTAATTTACTACATATACCCACAATGGGAAAGAAATTCTCTAAATTTTAATGTGTATTCTATTTATTGTCTCTGTAATGTTTTCTACTCAAATGCAAAAAGAAAACTTTCTACAATAAATTAAGAAGACTTGGGTTGTGGGAGCAGTTGAATGTTGATTTTTTTTAAAATGTTGTTTTTTTGAAGTGAACTTCTTTCATAGTTTCATAGCTTCCTCAGGTGATATGAGTTTTCCCTCATGTATTTTGTCGATATGCACAGTACTTATTTGTTCATGCTGGGGAATTTTATTAATCTAATTGCTTAGTACAAAGACAAGATTCTGATTCTTTCCACCCCTGCCCTTGCAGACCAGAGCTCATGATGGACATGGCCTCTCAGATCCACATGCCAGCCCCAGTGTGCCTCATTGAGAATGACAAAGGGCAGCTGACAGTGAATCGGGAAGCTCTGAGCATCCTGTCCGCCATCACCCAGCCCGTCGTGGTGGTGGCTATCGTGGGCCTCTACCGTACAGGCAAATCCTACCTGATGAACAAGCTGGCTGG
Source organism: Dolichotis patagonum (assembly GCA_004027295.1). Taxonomy (NCBI): domain Eukaryota; kingdom Metazoa; phylum Chordata; class Mammalia; order Rodentia; family Caviidae; genus Dolichotis; species Dolichotis patagonum. The sequence continues at coordinate 11,252 of PVJX010038691.1, forward strand.
GAAGAAAAGGGGTGAGTACTGCCTGCAAGGCCCTGCTGAGCCCGCTGCCCACCTGCATGGCTAGCTAGCATCCTTCATGGGGATGGGAAGGAGAAAAGAGCCAGAGGAAAATAGTGCAAGTTATTCTGCCACTCAGTGAGCTTTATGTCTTCACTCTGTTCTAGGGGATGAGAGTTAGGTCACCTGCTCTCCTCACTACGTCTTAGCTTCTTTCCTATAAAAAAGGAAAGTAGTAATATGAATAATTAACTTACATGATTGTAAACTCTAAGACTTTTACTAAGATATTCATATAGTAAGTGCAATTTCCACTGACTTTTGAGGTTAAAAAATGTTTCATTTGTATTATATTTTTTCTGTTGCTTAAAATTTACACATAATATGTAATTTGCCCTTTTAAACATTTTTAGGCAATCAGTTTTTAGCAGTAAGTAAATTCATATATTTCATCGCTTTCCTGAACAATCTTATCTTCCCCAAGGGGAACTTTGGAGTCCATTAAACAACAAATTCCTATGCACCATCCCACACCACCATTCCACGTTCTGTCTCTATGAATTTGACTAGTCTACAAACACTCCGCAAGTGGGATCAGACAAGATTTGTCCTTTTGTGACTGTTGCTTTTTTTCACTTAGTGTGATGTCTTTAAGTTTCCACCATGTCACTTTTTTCAGTTTTCTTCCTTTTAAGGCTCAATAATATATGAATTTTGTATATCAATTTGGTCAGCCATTCATCTATAGATGGATGGTGACTTTCACTTTTTGCTGTTAGAAATAATGTTAATGTGCATGTGAATGTAAAAACATTGGTTCAAGTCCATGCTTTAAGTTTTTCTTAGTATATATCAATGAGTAGTATTGCTAGATCACACAGAAATTCCGTTTAATTTATTGAGTAAACACTATTTATTTTTCATATTGCTTGCACAATTTTATGTTCCCAGCAGAAATGTACAAGTATACTAATTTCTCCATATTTTGAAATTATTTGTTATTTTCTGTTGGTTTTGTTCATTTATTTGTTTTGATAGTGGCCATTTGGATGGGTGTGAAGTAGTCTCTTACGGTTTCAATTTACAATTCCCTGAATGACTAATCATGTTAAGTATTTTTTGCCTTTGCTTCTTGGCCATGAAAATATGGTCTTTATACAAATACCTACTCAAATATTTTGTTGCTTTTTAATCTGGTTGTTTGTATATATTGTAGGAACTTGATAAATTCTTGATATTAACCCTTTATCAGAAGCATCTCAGGGATGCTTCATTACTCTCTCCATAGTTCCACATGTTTCTTTTTTATTCTGTGAAGGTGAACTTTGATGCAGAAATGTTTCAATTTTGAATAAATCTAATAAACTCTCTGTATTTTTGTCATCTATGTTTTCATTTTTTCTTTCCAATGTTATTACCTTCTATTGTCTTTTCTTGTCTAATTACATTGAGTAAAACTTTCGGATCAATGTTAAAAACAAGCAGTCCAGACACTTTTTCTTTGTTACTCATCTTAGAGGAAAAGGTTTCACTTTTTTGCCACGAAGTTATGTTGCCTATGATGTTGCCATTATTGCGCTGCGGTAGTTTTTGCTTCTATTTTAAGTTTTGTGCATGTTTTTGCAGGCTTGGGAATAGAACTGTGCAAGGGCTAAGCTACATCCCTAGGTCACCAACTTTTTTTTTTTTTGTACTGAAGATTAAACCTAGAATCTCAGGGATGTTTCAAGAGACCTCTGGATGATTAAGTACAATCTCTGGCTACACATCTGGATCTTTTGTAATCATATTTTGATACAGAGTCTCACTAGACTAACCAGGATAACTTTAATGTAGTAATTCTCCTGCCTCAGCCTCCTGTGCAGCTGGTAATAGAGGATGGTACCAGTATGCTCACAATAGCTTCTTTTTGTTATTGTTTTTGTTTTCTTTTGTTTCTGTTTGTTTGTTTTTGGTACTGGAGATCAAACTCACAATCTCCTGCTTATCAGGCAAGCACTTGTGCTGCTGAGCTAAATCCCTGGCCCAAGGGATGGTTTTTGTATTATGAAACTTCTCAATATTTTTCTACTATTAGATAACCTAATCTTTACTATTTGTCTTATTGTAAGTAAGATAAATAATGGCTGTGGTTTTCCTTCTCACCTCTAACATTTATTATACTTTTATCTCAGTTTCAGGAGCACTTACTGTTAAAACTCCACCCATCTTATCTCACCCGTGTTTTGCAGGCTTCTCTCTGGGCTCCACGGTGCAGGCTCACACCAAAGGGATCTGGATGTGGTGTGTGCCTCATCCTGAGAAGCCAGACCACACCCTCGTCCTGCTTGACACTGAGGGTCTAGGAGATGTAGAGAAGGTAAGGATGAGGATTCAATTTGGGAATAGCTCCTTATCCTTGAATGTAATCTATAAGAATCAATTTTTATTTATATAAGAGATTGTACTTACTCATAATATATCTTTTTTTTTTTTTTGGTACCAAGTATCAAACTCACAACTTCGTGATTGCAAAGCAGGCACTTATGCCACTGAGCTAAATCCCCAGCCCAATATCTTTTCATATATTAGGAAAGTTAAGGTGGCCAGTGTGATAGCAGAGATCAGAATCTTCCTCTTCTACCATCATTACTACCTAGGGTAGAAAGCAAATGGCCTGTTATAGAAAAAGACCTGGAGACCACTATAATCGCATGATTTGTTTCAGTACTAATGAAACTTGGGGCTATGCAATGGATACATGGATCCCATCAGAATAGCAGATGGTATACAATCCACAGGGTGGCTCTGGATATGATTATTCCTATGCAGGAGAATATGGATCATATGCTGATCTTGGGGGACCTATTATTACTACACAAGTAACTCCAAAGATTTTGCTGGATCTATTATTGGTCAGCTGATTAAACAAATCCATCATGAATTGGGAACTTCTATCAAAATTGATGAGTTTTCAGAAGGGCCTGGAGAGGAGGTCATTATCATTTCAAGAACACAGAACCAGATACAGAATGCACAGTATTTGCTTCAGTACAATGTGAAGCAACCAGCAAATGAAGGATTCTAGAGCAAGATATTTTTTTCTTTCTTGTAATGTGAAGCAGTATTCTGGAAAGTTTTCCTAAGACTAGTGCAGAACTGAAGGAGTCTTGCATTTTTTTCTTTTAAATCTGCTTCTCTTTAAAAAGCCAGCCATTCCTCAGCTTCATAGGTATTCTGCGTTAAAGGTGCTGCAAAATTTTTGCTGTTCACCAGATGTAATGGTTCAGTTCTTTACAAACAATATGGAGTGTGACATGCAAAAGCTAAAGTTAAAATTTTAAAACAGCGGCACAGTGAGTTTATTTTTTGTTAATTGTTGGTGGTTTAAAAAAAATTCTCCCATGTAATTATTGTGAATAGCTCACTTTGTGTGATCACTGTAAACATTTGGAGGATGGGACAGAGAGGAAAGTAACAATAGTCCACGTATCCCTGTAATCTTTTCAGAGCAGTGTGCAAAATGTAATCTTACCCTTTTGTAAGATGTGTTTTATGAGTTTTAAAATAAATTTAGCGAACATAAAAAAAACACCTAAGAACCTTGACCACCTTTCAGTTATCTGCTAATAATCATAAGAAGACCTTGAGAGAATCAGTGTAAATCAAACATTAATCAAAACTATTCAAGGTTCAAGACTTATATACACATTTTTATTTAGATTTAAGTCTCTATGTAAATACTCTAAAAACTCTAGTTAAGTGATGATACTTTTACCACTGTTGATCTGCAGATTGACACAAGAATAAAACATACTTGTGGTCCAAATGTGTTCTGACTTCCAGGGTGACAACCAGAACGATTCCTGGATCTTCGCCCTGGCGATACTTCTGAGCAGCACCTTTGTGTACAACAGCATGGGAGCCATCAACCAGCAGGCCATGGACCAACTGCAGTATCCTTTGTGTAGTCCAGGAGAGACCTGTGTGAGTAAACCAGCCACATGACTGTAGACCCCGGTATAGCCAACCCAAAAGAGAAAACATAGCATTGATTCAAGTCAGGAAACATTCAGGTACTTACTAAAGAAATGACACTTAGGTTAAGAACAAGGATAAAATAAAAGTTTGTGGGTTTGTCAAACTAGTGTGGGACGAAGGGCCCTGTTACTTTGGCCAGTTTTCCTTAGCGCCTCAGCTATGTGACTGAACTGACAGACCGTATCCGAGCAAAATCCTCACCCAACGCAAGTGAGGTTCAAGATTCAGCTGACTTCATGAGATTCTTCCCAGACTTTGTGTGGACACTGAGAGATTTCTCCCTAGAATTAGAAATAAATGGAGATTCCATCTCTCCAGATGAATACCTGGAGAATTCCCTGCAGCTACAAAAAGGTAATATGGATGATAATTGGTAAATGGGAACATCAAAATTCTGGAAATTATCAATCTGTACTTTGATAATTATACTCTTTTTACATTTAGAGCTTTCTATTACTTCTACCTACTTACACCTGGAAATTAATGTTTGACACCTGAATTAATAGATTCAACTTTAAAATACTTTCTCCCTTGTTCAAAGACAAGTTTCTGTCTTTTGCTATGCTTAGCTTACATTATCTCTGTGCTCATCATTTGTGATTCTGCATTTATCCAAAGAATGTGGGGTACAGTGAATGTATATTTGAAGAAAATAGATTAAAGTAGTGTAGTAACACAAGTCTTGAAAAAGTACGGCCCACAGACAAATGCTAGCTAGCTCCTTTTTTGAAATAGATATTATTAGGAAAATATTGATCCCATTCATTTACATATTGTCTACAGATGCAGGGATGCTACAGTCAGTGAGTTGAGTGCAGAGGAAAGAGGTTATCTGGCCTGGAAAGCTGAAAATATGTATTATTTGGTTCTTTACAAAGATGTTTGAAAATTCTTACAGGGAGTAAACCCCTTTTTTA
>PVJX010038692.1:0-16174 GCA_004027295.1 Dolichotis patagonum
AGCCTCTCTATTCCATATTGCATTTTTTAGTTACTTTGCATTCATTTTCTTACTCTTTCTCTATACTCTTTTGTATACCTGAACGCTACATTATATGCCAGTTGTGCAAATTTGTAGAACCAGTAGTTATTGAACTCAACTGCTCTGAATTTATTTGGAAATTACTGATGATTCCAAAGATTAGGATTCACCATAGCAGGAGTGTCCTGCTCATTATGTTATTTGTATGGTTGCAATATGCAGAAGTTTTGGAACCACTGGTCCATATGTCTTAGCACAACGAAATTTGTATTTTATTTATTCCTTGTCAACATCAGCCACATTCACTTTAGAAAATTCCTTGTGTATAAAATTCAGTGTCCTACATTTTCTCTGTGTGAGGAGCACATTTTTCTATATGACTATTTCATTAAGGAAATTAAATCATACTAAACCTGATTTTCCTTTTAGTCAGCTACCTGCAAGCTACCATGAGACTATACTTTGTGAGTTAAAAAGTAAATAATATTCTACAGTTCTCATAGAATGTTTGAAAATTCTCTATGATGTTCACATAAAGTTCTAGAGCTTTAGTTGAAGATACATATATGGCTCTGCTTAATCTACTTTCTACTCTTAGCTATTATAGCACTTTGCTCCCTCCACACTTTAGGTGCTGCAGCCTTGTGCTGAATGTGATCACTATAAGTATTCTTGGATTTTCAAAGTTAGCTAAAATACCAACCCCTCTAGTTAATTGATATGCCATGTTCCCCCGACATACTCCAACTCAACTCAAGTAGAATTGTCTCCTTTTATGAAATATATGTACTTTGACTATGTTGCATCAGGTGTATAAGATTTTTGCCTTATTTTCTTATAGATTTCATTTCATTATGAGAGTATATATTCTTTAAAACCAAAAACTATAGATTATTCACTTAATGTTACATATGTGTTCACTGAAATTGTCATTACTTAATAAATAAATGGTGTCATATCCAAAATACAAAAATCTTGAATTCCATTTCAAGATTTTCAAGTATCTGTGGCCCTTTCTCATTGTTTAGAATTACCCTTCTCTATATATGGTGATCCCAGAATAGCTTGTCTCTTAGGCATAACAAGGAATGAATTACTTAAAAAAGTTATATTAGATGCATCCTATAAACAAATACTGTCACTGTTCTTCCTACTTCTGTCATATTTACAAGTTTAAATCATATGTCCTTTAAAATTCACCTTCATTCTCCACCCTCACAAAACAAATGAATAATTAACCATCCAGCTCACAATCCAATTCAATTCGCCAGACCATAAACAGCACACAATTCTAATATTTGAAATGTTCTTAGCAACAATACCAAAGGTTTGTGACAACTAAGAAAAACATTAAAATTGTTACCCTTGAGAAAAACAGGAAGAAGCATGTGGTAATCACAGTGATGGTGATTAAGTCTCAAGAAGTACTAAAAGAGGAATATTAAGATCTTGCAAAAGAGAATGAATACCAATAAAGATTCATGTATTAGTGGGGAAATAAACCTGGAAAGAAAACTGGTTGGTTAAGAAAACGCAAGTTGCTATTAATAAACTTATTCCAAATGACAGAAGTGAGTTCAAAATGTCATCAAGCACCAACCTCAACTATTAAAAGTACTGATTGAGGAAGGATGCAATAATTGGTTTTGAATAACTGCATACACCAAACACACTCATGAACACAAGCCTTATTTTTGTATATGAGTATAATGAATTTGAGGCCATAAACACTTTTGATTATGTGGGTTTATTTATTGCATCAATTATTTCATACATTTATCTCTCATTTATCTTAATAATTGAATGGATATTTTCACCATCTATGTAAATTAAGTGGCAATTTATCAAATTGAACTAGCTGACTCCATGGCCTGCAACTCAAATATAGCATTCTTGTGTTACACTAACAGATTGGACTGAAAAAGAAAACAATGTTATCCTGGAATAGATGATTGGGTAAGTATTTATGTTCAGTAACAAAAAAATAGTGAATAAGGAAGAAAGAGAGGGGGTTGTCATGGTTTATGTCGGTGGCCCCCAGGCCTCATGTATTTGCATTGTGCATTTGTGACTGGTTCATTGTCTAGTGCTTGGGTTGGTGGTGTCAGTGCTACACCCCCCTAGGGGGTGGAGCCAGGATGTGATGTAATGGTAGGAAGAAGAGGTGTCTCTCTCTCTTGCTGGTTTCCGCTTGCTGTTGGCAGCCACCATGAATTGCGGCCCTGCCATGCCACCCTGCCTTGGAGCCAAGTGAGTATGGACTAAAACCTCCGAAAACTGTAAGAAATAAACCTTTCCTTTCCCAAATTTGGGCATCAGGTATTTTGTCGCAGCAATGAGTAAAAAGTAACTAAGACAGGGATCAAATGAAGATGAAAGAGAGAACAGGAAAGGAGAGGAAGAAAATAGGAAATTGGGAGAAAGAGAAAAAGAATGAAGAAGAAAATACTCATGGAATCTTCAGTGATAAACAGTATTTTTCCTAGTTAGTATTCTATTACCTTCAGTCATTTCTTCTGTTTGCTCTAGCAACAGCCAAGTCTCCACAATACAGAGAAAGAATCCTGATTCTTTCCCTTATGGTACTGTACTCGAGGCATTTGGTTTAGTTATTTTAAAAATCTTTTCCTCTCATACAAGTCCCAATACCTTTTCATAAACACTTATATTATCATCTAAAATATCTATTTTAAGTGTGTGCTTCTACCACCATAGGAAGTTTGTTCAAATTGCCATGTTAATACTATGTTATGGCACTGCAAAAATTATGGCATTGAATATCCACAGCCCATTTTATTGACAAGGCAGTAGAAGGTCAAAGAAGTGAGTGATACCTTCTAGGACAAACTACTACTAAGAGTGATAGTGAAATTCAAATTAATTTTTGTTTCATTTCCATGTCCTGTTAGTAACACCCACACTGTGTACATTATCAGTTTCTAATAAATCTTTTAACTTTATTATATTTTCAAAATTATGCTTAGTAAAGTAAAATTCAAATTTAAAGCCCATTAGCCATTTGATTTCCAAAGTCCCATACTTAGTTGAAATTTTCCTTTATTCTAATTTTCTGGACTATTTTTATGAATTTCTAAAATATAATTTCAAAGTTTTTGTGATCTTTAGAGATTTGTAATAATAGTAAATATGTAATAATCTCATGCATCAAGTTAATCTTGCTAAGGTACGGTTATAAAATTACTACAGAACTTATAGATATATGGTTGGCAAAGTAACAATATTACAAAAAAAATATGAAACTCACATAAATTGCACTTTACAAAAAATGCTCCAAAATTAATTGTAAAAAATACTCAGGTGTGTTCTGTGTATTAAGAGATTTATTCCTACTTGCCTTTGATATAAGGGGTGAGAAGGTGAGTAGAATTTATGTACCATTTACCATGATTTCGTCATGCTTTAGGAATTGAAACTAATTCAAACACTTGCTCAGCCATGATTATTTGTACGTGAATGCAGTTGCTGAAGCCGTCAATTTCGGTCCTTCTATTCTCTGAATCTATTTCCAATCTCAGCTCCTTTTCCACCACCTGCTGCTCTTAATTTTTTTTTTTGACTATTGGGTATCAAAATAAGGACCTTGAGCTTGCCAGGCAGGCACTGTATCATAGAGCTATATCCTCCCCCAAAGGTTTACTGTGTATTGACTGAGTTAATTTTGAAATAATAAAAAAGCATGAATATACAATATTGAGACATATATAATGTTTTAAATACTATATTTTTAATTAATCATGTATGAATTTAAATAGATTTTCAACTTTAAATAATTACTTTACTCTGTCCTGTATGCTATAAGTTAAAGGATCCAATGTTAGAATTCTGATTTTGTTGTGAGTGATAAGTCCCATCATATCCTGTCATATTTTTGTAACATAAAATTTCCATCATTTTCTGTCATATTCAAATACCATGATATTAAGTAATATACATGATTCCTTGAGAAAATGTCACTTTGAGAAAATATATTTTGAGTTGAAGTTTACCTCTGCAGTAAAATATTCACAAATTATCTCATTGCATTATTAACACATAAAATACAATCAGAACCATGGCATGTGTCTGGCTTACTTTTTTCTGGTTGCCTGAACAAAATTTAGGAAAGGAAAGGTTTATTTATCTTACAGTCTTGGAGGTTTCAGTGCATAATCAGCTGGCTGCAAGGCAGGGTGTCATGGCGCTGGGGCAACATTTCAAGGCAGCAGCCAGAGTGAAGAAAAGGGACGGAACAAGCCTCTTCTCCTCCCTGTATACGGGCCACCACCAGGGCAGGTGTAGCACTCACAAAATCTCTGTGCCTTCTTCTTGCACAAGATGAGGATATTTGCAAAGTAAGAGTCCTGGTTCTCTCCTGAATCTTTCAGTTAACCTTCTAAATGTCTCAGATTGACAGAACCTATCAACCATAATAGCATGGATCAAAGAATGAGAGAAAACTCAGAGTTAAGGTCTAACTTAAACTCCAACAAAACCCAGAGTGCTAGTCTAAACTGAGATTCCTCAGCATGAGACAGCCCAGACTGAAGATTTCTGTAACTTTTTGTTGATAGAAACAGGAAGCAAGACTAAAGGAAAGAAGAAGGATGTCTATCCTTGAATTCATTTAGGGAACAGGGTTAGGACTGGTTGGATTACAGAATAGGGGGTTGGGTTAGTGGCTCCTTCTGGCTTCCTCATACTTAATTAGGATATAAATCCCTGATGTTTATCCTTAGGATGTGGTTGCATTTGATTTGTCTTGAGGTGTCAGTCTTCTCCAAGGTTGCAAGATCTGGTCTTCTGCATGGGTTCCTTCGAGGGCCCAGCCCTGTCTGTCTGTAATATTTCTAATTAACTCAGCTGCCTGTAACATTAGGACTAATCTAAATAATACAGCATAGTATGGGGAGGACGAGGAATGGAATGTTCATCCCATGTGTTTTGGTCCTACTTGGATTCGTGTTCATATGGGCAATCTTTTAATCTCTAACTATGCATTCTGGGAGGTTTGGGGCATGTGGCTCCTAAAATACCTTATCTGTGCATAACTGTCTCATACATACCTCTAGTCAGTTCCACCACCAATTATCATTTTGATGATAGGGACTAAGGGGTTGCTTCAATTCTATCATTCTTTCTCTGTATTTTAGTTTTCATTATTCAATAAAGAACAACTCTCTCCAGACACCATCATTTCTTTTTTAAAAATATCGATGTATAGAAAGTTTAATAATTCAAATTTTTATAACCCATTACTAACAAATGTTTTTAAATGATTTCTGTTTTTTAAACTTATAATTTATCTTTAATTTGGTCCATGAAACCAGCTTCCAGTACTTTTAATATATTCATATCTGATTTGCCAGAAAAATCTCACTTTCTGGACCAAGATGTCATATGCTTATCTCCTAGTTTGTCTAATCCAGATATGGAATCAGCTATTCTCCTAGGAATAGGTGTATTTTACTTGGAATACATTAGTAGTTTCCTTTTTAAAAGAGAAAATCAAAATAACATTTTCTTCCTCTCTAGGGAGACTCATTAAAAGAAAACAATGTTAAGATATAATAATCCTAACATTTGAAAAAAATCATTCTACAAAAACAAAATGATAATTTCCAGTGTGAAGTGTTGTTATAGACTGCTAAGTTAGATAGCTATTATAGGCAATCAGATAGGGCTGGGCCTTTGGAGGAGCCAGTTACTGTGGGTGAAAACAAACACCACCCCTTGAGGGCCAGATCTCAAGCCAAAAGAAAAAACAAATGCAATCACATCCTAAGGGTAAACATTCGGGATTGATATTCTTTATAGGTATCCATCCTCCTCAGGAGACCTGAAGGAGCCTCTAACTCAACACTTATAGGCAAAGGCCCTGCTCTGTATTCATGCCCACTTGCTTTATGAGTGGCTTTCCCATTGGTTGCTGATTTAATCAATTTTACCTGAGCAATTAAACTCTAATCTTATTGGTTGACCATAGTTCTGGCCCACCTCATGCCCGCCTTACAAGTTCTCATTTTTCCCCACTTGGACTTGACTTACTTTGTGCATTTGCTCTATAGAAACCCCAGAAAAGGCCAGGTCCTCTGCAGTCTGCTCAGGACTACTTCTGTCTCTCTCTCAGACAGAAACTTGCTTTCTCTTGGTAAATATACTCTGCTTTTAACCTCCATTGCTCCTAAAATCCATTGTTTGATTTTAGTGAACACAAGCTCATACAGGATACCTAGCAGATTGGGAGTTTCTTTCCCTCTTTATCACTATGTCTTCCAATTATTACAAAATTATTTATAGGAAGTAAAGTTATGTTGATTCATAATCATCTTCGTATTTATTTTTGCCTATGTAAATACCCATAGATTTTCTGGAATTATTGTTAAATAGTACAAACATTCAAGGGATAAAATTCTGTTAAGTGTTAACAGGGATTTTTCTTTTTCAGTATAATAACGAATAAAAATATCAAATTTTCTTTCAAATATTTGAGTGTAGGAAAACACAAATATAAGAAACAAACAATGAAAGTAAGTAAAATTTACTTTAAAAAATTTAGTTTCAAAAGTAAACTTCCTCCAACAGAGAAATATTTAGAAATATAGTAGTCATGTTAGGTAAAGACTTATTTAAGAAGTAAAAAAAAAAGTTTAAAATTGTTCATCATAAATCAAATAATAGATTTATGTTTATGGAAATGAAATGAGTTTGCATACAAAATAAATTGGTTTATATTTTGACTAATATGTGATAAATGAAATGAAATGTAAGTATTAAAACTATGCACCTGTAACATAACAGCATGATTAGAAGACAAGTTTAGAAATCAATTTAAAATTGAATGATTCATTGAAACTATTTTAATGTGATATTTTTCTTGCCAAAATCAGAGTTCTAGCATGTAACTGATTAATGCCCCTACTAAACATAGGAATTAATTAGTGCTGAAGCATTATGTTACTATATTGTTGCAAAATAAATTTATAAAAATTTAAAATCAGCTGAAGCAAGTATATTTTCATTATATGTAAAATAATTTTTCATTGCAAGAATTTTCTCCTTTTCCCCATATCTTATGATTTCTTACAAGAGGTATTTTCTCAAAATGTTGAAAATGTTGAAGGAAGCCATTGTATGTATCTGATTCTAAAAATTAAATACAAATTTATGCACTTCTCTTTTCATTGTCAATCCTGATTTCCTTAAACATGTTGCTGAAATGTTGTGTATATTAAAGTATAAATTCAAATAATAACCCCAAACTGGCTAAAGAAAAAAATAGAATGACAAAAATAGAAATTTCACAAGGCATATTTTGATTCTATTTCTTAACAAAACTTTACTTGCATATACTGAAATGAATCAGCAGTAGGAACATAAATGTATTTCTAAAGTAACAATAAGAAAAATCACATTGCATCTTGACTATGTGCCCTACATTATTCCAAGCCCTTGAACAAGCTAACTCATTCATCCTCCCATTGATCCTTCAGAGAATAACTTACTGCTAATACTTTACAGATTTAGAAACTGAAGCCCAGGTAAGCTAGATATTTCTTCTATAGTAGAAAAAAGTTGGGTAAAGAAACTGAGGCACTAGACCAATATTTTAGTTTGTTGTTCTAAACAATGTAATTATGATCTAAAAAACAGGTTCATAAAATATTAATTAAAAGGAGAAAATAAATGAAAATGATAATGTTGAAATGTCATTATATTTTATCCTTAAAATATTTTCTTGACACCTACACATGAAGAATGCTGTAAGCATACAGAGGCATTTCTTTTTCTTCACAGCTCTATACAGTAAAACTAACTTTTCCTATGATTAAATTATTTCCCACAGAAATACAAGCAGTAATGGAAATGGAATTACCATTTTTATAAACTAAAATCCACATTTAGTTTTGTAAGACCAGACAGCTTATTAATAAAAATTATCAGGATGCTAATTAAATAGAGGAGGAGGGTATAATGATAAAGACAAATGCAGCATCTACTTTGTTCTAGCATATGGTTTTTTATATCTTCATACAATAATTTAACAGAAGTGTAAGCTAACGTTTTGTATTATCATTGCCCACAAATGAAAAAAAACAAGGCACAAAACAATATTTTTAAGGTTACAAAACTAGTCATAATTTACATTCATGGAGTTGGACTCCAGAGTTCTTGTTTCCCTACAAGGAAATCTCAACATTTTAGTTTCACATATTTAGGAGAATTTCTGTTAGTAGGAGTTGGGAAGGCAGTGAAAACAGATATAATTTCACAATTTCCTTTGTAAGGAATATGAAAGATAAGTAAAATTATTGTACATTCAGTGTTTGAGGTACCAAAACTAATGGTAGCCAAATGAAAGTACAATTAAAAAACTAAATGTTGGCACAGAAATTGCAACAGTAATTTGTAGGAAAGAAAAGAGAATGGAATGGAATGATCTAGTGACATCTAAAGGAAAAAACATGAATAAAAAAACTGAAACATATTTAGAGATGAAAGAAAAGGACTAATGGATAAAAAATTAAACTGCAAGCATAGAGGAGGAAACGGCCAATCGACTGAGTCCCTTTATACATCAGTGAATACCATAAACCCCTATCTTCCTATGATAGATCATAGAAGAATTAGAATACAGGAAATTTCAGAAGGAGCTATGAAGCAGTAATTTAAAACACTTGAAATGAAAAATTCCAAACAGGTATCTATAAATTTATTTATTGAATATAAGAAGAGGGGAGGAATTTATAGAAGAAAAAAGTGCTGTGGAGACAGTATGGAAGTACATTAAATGATCAAATAAGAAGCATTCTCTGTAAAGGCTATGACATCTTTTGGTCTGTTTTTATCTAATGTAAGAGTACAGATTTTAATCACTTCGTATACCTATATCACTATCTTAACATAAAATTAGTTGTTCCTTTAATTATTGTGTTAAGGGAACAGTATATGAAAGGCTGAGTGGATCCTGAGATGAGCCTAGAAAGTATTTCTGTCTGCATAAAATGCTAGGTACAAAATGTTTTTATAGGGATTTCCATAATCTGCATTGGAGCTGGGCAAAGACAGTAGCCAGCCACTAACTCATCTAATTAGCTAAGGTTTCAGGCTCCACAGGGATCTTACTGTTACTCTATTCTATATTAACAATTACAGAAGTAACAAATTAGCTTTTAAGATCTTATTTAATTTATCTAGTTATTGTACTTTTAATTAATTTAATCTTTAGTTGTGAAGCTATTTTCCATTCTTGAATGTCTAAAATACGATGCATGGGAAAGTATACTAAGAAAATCATTTAAAATGAGACAAGCACAATTAAATTTTGCATTTAATAACATCTAATTTCTTTATAAACTGTGGATTCCTTAAAAAGTATCAGGGAAGTTGATTTGTAACATTGTTGTATAATTTATAGTTATGGTGGGGCTTTAGCAAAAACATAGTAAAGATTTCTTCGGGCATTCTGAGCATATCCAGGCCCAAATCACATGCAATGAAGAAAAATAGTATTTTAATTATACTATAACCACAGATACATTATCTGTATGTAAAAATTAGTTTATGTATTACTTCAATGCAGACTTATCCTATATATGACTGGCAAATACATTATATTACTGTTCTTTATTAGAATGCTACTGTCATAAAAACTAAGTCAATGAACAAGAACATTTTAAATTAAAAACAAAGACTACTTCTGTGAATATGCTATGACCTAGAAAGACAAGAGTATTTATAATTCAACATGTGTATTACTTTCTGGATTAGTTAGTTTTCCTGTTGCTGAGATATAAAAGAGCAGACCTATAACTTCAAGGAGGAAGATTGTTTGAATTTACAGTTTCAGAGGGTGCAGTCTAAGATTGGCTTTCTCTATGGAAGAGAAAGCACTGTGAGGGTGCATGGTGCAGGAAAGCAGCTCATACCATAGCAACCAGGAAAAAGAGAGAGAAGGAGAGAGAGTTAAAAGGAAGGAGACAAAGAAAAAGTGACAGAGACAGAGAGAAAGAGGCAGACACATGCAGAGAGACAGAGAGATAGAGGAAGAAAGAGGGGTAAGAATATAGTCCTGGTGACTGTCTCTTCTAAATATGCTATATTTTTCAACAGCAAAGTGAGTTATGAACTCAACAATGGGCTAAAGCATTGATGTATATAGGAGACCTTGTGATCCAAGCACCTTCCAGAAACCTCACCTCTGATTACTTGATTTTTGCCAGACATTTTAGATCTAACCTATAACAATTTTCTATGGCTTTTCCAATAAATTATTGCAAACTCTATGGTTTATAATAATACATATTTATTTTTTCACAGTTTTGTTTTTGCTTTCTTCAACATAAGCAATATATTTTATTAGGAAAATGTTCTAAAAGGATTTTTCATGTAGCCACATGTGCATATATTTCATCTGTGTGAAAGTCTGTGCAAATAAATGTTTGAGAATTTATATTTGGAAAACTAAGTAGAAAAAACATTCCTTAAACATATTCATATAATATGTGAAATTACATAAATAAAAATGCATATTCAGATTTGTTATACATATTTATTTACATTTCTATCTAACATAGTCTTGGAAAGGGGTTTCCTTCCATAATGGCCTAAATGGTTTCAGAATTACTTTTATATTCGTTCAACAAAGAAGTTACTTGGAGGTAATGCATGATGTATTTGAAAATTTAGGTTTTTTTAAAAAAAATGTAATAAAGTTTATTGGTGCATTTTAGAGATACATAATGATCATATTCAACATGAATTTGAGTCTAATTTATTTTACTTAAGTGTATGGTCTCAAGTTGTCTTCATTTACCTAAAAATGCCTCAAATTTTTCCATTTTTATAGCTGAGTAGCATTCTATTCTATAAAAAACCCCACATGTTCTTTACCTATTCCTTCATTGATGGGCATTTAGATTGTTTCCACCATTTAGCTATTAAAAACTATGTAACTACGAAAATGGGTGTGCATATATATCACTGAGGTATAATATTTTTATTCTTCCAGAAAGATATCCAGAAAGGGAATATCTGGGTCAAATGAGACTTCTAAACCTAGTTTTTTAAGGAATCTCCACACTGATTTCCTCAGTGGATGTACCAGTCTACAGTCCCACTAACAGTGGAGAAGGGTTCCTCTTCACCATAGCTCCTCCAGCATTTGTTATCAGTTGACTTCTTGATAATAGCCATTCTTTATGAGGGGAGATGGAATCTCAGAATGGTTTAGATTTGCATCTTTCTAATCATCAGTGATGTCAAACATTTTTTCATATTTATTTACCATTTGTTTCACAGTTTAAGATCCAGAATTCCAAATCTGTTTTATTGGGTTTAAATCAAGATGTGCACTGAGTCATACTCCTTTGTGAAACACTAACGAAGAATTTGTTTCTTAGTCTTTGTAACTTTTAAAGTTATTTTTTTCTGGACTCACATACCCTTCCACCATCTTCAGTCAGCGTCTCTCTCTCTAATTGTCCTTTCTCTTTCCTTTCCATGAGCTTGTTCTTAGGTAGGCTGTGTCAGATCTCTTTCTTTTAAGGACAAAGGTTAATACATTTACGATACACCTGAATAATTGAAAATAATCTCCTTCTTTCAAAATTCTTAACTTAATCATATCCAGAAATCTTTTTTTTTTGCCACATGAGACAACATTTACAAATTGCATGGATTGTGATATTTATTCAGTTTACCACAACATTTAAGGCACATGGTAATTTGTAATTTAACACCTTATGAGTGTTTTGTGTTATCTATAAAATGAAAATTTTCAGGAAAATTTAATTCATAAAATCTTGTTAAATAGAGTCCAGAAAACCATAATTCTACAAATATATGCAAAACAGCCTTAATTTTGACCACAAAAAATTCTGACTATCTTTATCAGAATCTCCTGAAACTGGTTGCTGTGGGAACAGCTCCAAATAAGAGACTATCTAATAAGGACACTATTTTACAAATGTTCAACTATAGACAAGAAAATTGAAATAAAATAAAGGGAGGAAAACATGAAATCAAATTAAAATTAAGAACCAAATGGATTTAAAAATGCAAAAGAAGCCAATGTTTTGAAATCTAATAGATTTTCTTGAAATTGGTAATGTGAAAGATGTATACCTAGAATTTGTTGATTTTTCACACAAGAATATATTACATGCTAACTTTTATAATAATTTACTTTTAAACATACATTTGTCTCAATATTAAACTATCATATGATACATGGTTAGTAAATATTGACTGTATATGAAAACACAAATGAAAGAAATTTTTGTTCTGCCTGTTACAATTTTTGTCTCTTTGATTTCATTTTTTATAAAAATAAAGTGAAATGGAAATAAGAAAACACATTAAGGTCAAATAATGTGATAAAAATATTGAAAAAAATTATTTCACTTAATTTATTAGATGTATGAGGTCACTGACAAATTTTCAGAGGTCTTCAGAGAAAATCTCAAGTTTAAATTCCATGCTATAGGAATTAAAACTAACCAAAATGATCACTGCATTAATTTCATTCTTACTGTAAATCTATAGTCAGTGTTAAACTTTTAATTATTTAACAGAAGAAACTGAAATCAAGATAATAGATTAACAACATTATTCATTAGCTCTTCAGACAACATAAACATGAGGGGCAAAAAGGTTGCGGCTTACAGTAAGAAGGCCATGATAACAATTAAAAGTGACTTCCAGGAGTCAAGTGCTATAAAATGAGATTCATTGAAGGCAAAATGAGGACAATATAACTGGAGAGAAAAATAACTTTTATACTTTTGAAATGCAAGATGTGGACATCTAAGAAAAGCACAGCTAAGTGGCGTAGTATACAACCAACAAGCCACGACCAGTATTGTACAGAACAAATACAATACTGAATTCCAAGAAGCAACAGTGCCGCCAGAGTTGAAATGATAATCTTTAAGCTGTACCCTTGGTGATCTGGCTAATTTTTTAAATGATTTTATTCTTAGAGTAGCTTTAGGTTCACATCAAAGTTGAGAGGAGGGTGCAGAGATGTTCCCTATGTCTGCTGCCCTAGCATGGATATAACCCTCTTCAGTGTCATTCGCACCACACTGGTACCTTTGTTCCAGTGATGAAAATCTACTGACAAATTATTATCACTTGGAGTCCATTGTTTATGTTATGGCTCATTCTTGGTGTTACACTCTTTCATACTTTGCAATACTAGGTGCCAAGCCTCAAGCCTTGCATTTGCTAGGTAAGTGTTGCAAAGTCGAGTCACATTCCTAGCACCGTTATACTTTTTATGGGTTTGGACACATGCATAACACAATGTGTTATGTGTACACTCTTATGATATTAGGGAGAGTAGTTTCACTCCCTAAATATCCATTGTGCTCTACTATGCCATATCTCCCCTCCCAAGCCCCTAGCAGCCACTGATCTTTTTACCAATTCCATAGTTTTACCATTATAGAATATCATGCATCTATATTTAATTGGAGTCTTACATTATAGGTCCCACCAGATTGGCCTTTTCACTTAGTAGCATACCTTTAGTAACATACATTTAAGTTTTTTCCTTGTCTTTTCACAGTTTGTTAATTCATTTCTTTTTTGGTGATGAATATTACATTGAATGGATTACATCATACTGTATCTATCACTCATCTACTGAAAGACATCATGGTTCTTTCACCCAAGTTTCATCAATTATGGACAAAGCTTCTATAATCATTTTCTCAGAGGTTTTGTAATGATGTACTGTAAGTCTTCTGAACAGAGACCACAAAACAAGATTGCTGGGTTACATGATATGTCTAGTTTCTAAGATACCATCAAATTGTTTGATAAGTGTCTATATTCTGACTTTAAAGAATAAAAATTCATGTTGCTGGCTGGTAATCATTTTAGCTTTTGTTTGATTGTGTATTAATTTTTTGTACTGTTTGAGTAAGAAGCATGGAGGCAAATGTGGGAGAAATTCTGAAGAATAAGTTCAACAAAGGAATACAGGAGAAAGGGAGCATACGGAAATAACAATGTTAACCATATTAAATGCTCCTCTGAAAAGGATGATATAAAAGCAACTCCTGCCAAACCTCGTCTCTCAGAAGGAAATGAGGGCAAACAGTACTATGACAGCTGGACATCATACATTAAAAGTTTACCTAAATAAATACCAGATAAACCAATAGAGACAAAAATTAAAATTGAATTATTTAAGCAGAATAGAAGAAGAAATGATGAAATTGAAATTTTCCTTCTCAACTTTATCCATGATGAATATTTTGTGTTTTTCATTTTTAATATTGGGCTACCATGTTGATTTAGAAAACAATAATTTAAGTCTCAAGAAAATAACAGAGAAACCTATAGTTACATATCATTTATTGAGATATTTACTGAAATATTCTAAATTGAAAGTCTTGGAAAATGAAATAGAGTGGAAATGGTAAAATGATGTAACTGTTAAAACATGTTTCTTATTGAGTTTAAATTGGATAATATCCTATGCTAAATTGTGTTCACTTTATGTAGAAATCCCAACCTCCAATGTGAGTGTATTTGGAGATACCATCTTTACAGAGATAATTAAAGTGAAATGAGGTCATAAAATTGTAGCCTAAAGTGCTATGAGTGATGTCACTCAGAGGAAAGGCTTTGTGAGGGCACAATAAGGCCAGTGTCTTGAAGAGGAGACACCAGAAGGCATCTCTGTTGACATAAAGATGTTGCCCTTCTGACTTCCCAAAATGAGAAGGTACCTTACCTTTGGTTGAGCCAGTCAGCCTCTGCTGTTTTCTTATGGAGGCCCTGGTAAACTAATACAGCTTTTAAATTCTACTGCCTGGGGTTTAATGATATTTACTGTTATTCTGCTATAAATAGAGTATTAAAAGTGGTATGATTATAATAGTTTATTAATAAAAGGGACAAAATGATGTTAGTGGCATCAATACATGCAGTATAACTGTATCAATGTCAGCACATAAACTACACTGTATAATATTAGACACAGCCATAAAGTTGAAAATTTGAATGTAAATGAGGATAACTTGTTCATATTTTATAAATGTTTATATATATAAATATCAATTTATATTAATAAAATACTATTTTACTGATGAAAATTAATTATTAACATAAAATGTTATTATGGCAAAAATTATTAGCATCTTTTTCAAAATATGTATCTGGCATGGACTGAAGGCATATGTTCTCAGCTTCCCCACCGAATTCATAATACATTTCTCCCTCAAATTGAACCTGTTCTTAGAGGAAGGGATCCATTAATGCTAAATGAGATGATACAGATGAGGTCCTCAACTGATAATCCAGGTTTCCTTACAAGAAGAGATACGGGAGAGATCATTTTCTGTTATTTTCTCCAGGTTTAGGGAGCAGACCACTATAAAAGGGCTGGGAAAACAACATTCATCTGGAGCTAAATTGGCTTAACATTTATCATGAACATTTTAGCAACCATAGCTGCCAGAAAATTAGTTTCTATTGTTTAAACACATTCTGGGACTTTGCAGTGTTTTGGTAAGACAGAACAGATTGACAGTATCTTACATTTTAAATGAGTGTGCTAAACATCACATAGTTTTATAATATCAGGTTAATAAGATGAGAGAGTAAGTACCCTTCACCATGCACAAATAGTAGTCAGAGAAAAAACTACAAGGTTATTGTCTATAAGAGAATGGCTTTTAAAGAAATTATCTCATTTGTTATTCACTTAATAGAATTTTATTGTTCCTATCGTAGTTTTTATGTTTATATCTGAAATAGACAAAATTGTACTGAATGATCTTTTTGTTTTTATTTTTGCTACATTATTTGAACTGATAGTAAGCACAGCATATTTTCAGTATTCATCTGTTTGAAAAATTTCTATATTTTCAGGAAAACAGAGCAGTGGGACCATAGAGTAGGAGGGAAACACTAAGAAAACCTCTGCACAGAGATGTCGCCAGCTTCATTTTATTCTTATGGTCTTTCTTTGCATTTCGAACACTAGTTCATGGTCTAAGTTCTATTATGGCATCTTGCCTTTCAATTTTCTACTATCTTTTAGATTTAAGTAGGAATCATATTAATTATTTATAAAATTGCTTTTTACTTTGAATTGTGCAATGATCTAGAAACTTTGAAAAATACAAATCCACTCTAA
>PVJX010038693.1:0-16176 GCA_004027295.1 Dolichotis patagonum
TGCTTAATTTCAGGCTTTAAGGTTAAGTGTTGAATTACAATGAATAGGTGAAAATTAAATAGTATCTTTATTAGTAATGTTTTGTTACATTAGCTACATACTTTGAAACATCCAGTCTAGTGACCATGAACACAATTAATTCAAATTTCATCCTTAATAAATCTACTATCTTTATATTTCTAACAGGACAAGAATGATCATTGTCTCATACAGACTCTGTAAGGAAAAAATGATTTTCTGATGACATATGATTTTTTTTACTTCACAAGGGTCAGCCAAAGAAGACTGATGATAAGTAATACTTTAACTCACCTAAAACTCAGACAGTACATGAATAGATTCATCAAAACTAAATCAGTAACTGACATTTGTGCAAAACATGCAATTAATCCAAAGGTCTCTAGTCTCTCAAGATAAATAACTGTCAGGAAACCACCTTTTACCAGAAGAATGTTTCTTGGAAAACATAAAAGAATTGCCAGTGTTACTATAAAAGCCAAAAGAGTGGTATAGACTTGTTTCTAAAAGATTTGCCTAATTTCCTGTGATTTTGTATGAACCAGACATTCAATATATTTATTAGGCAAACATACTATATGATTAAAAAATAGCAAACACAAGTTATATATATATATATAATATAATATATATAATAGGTATATAGATATAGATATATAAACAATGTCAGAATTCTTTTCAAACTAACTATACTTCCTTTGAAAATTAATGTAAGTGATAAATATTGACATTTTGGCTTATATTAAAATGTAATTTTTATAAAATATAATAATTGTATTATACTTTTCAAATCTTTACAATGTCTTTTTTCTGTTAATTTATAAAACCATTATGGAGTGTTACATAATAGTTTAACTATAAAAGTTCTCTCGCTCCATTGATATAGAGATGTAAAGTAAATTATGTATTCCCTTTACATAAAAAGGGGTATTCTGAGTAACCATAGGTATTGAAAGTGTGGTTTAGAGTCAAAAATATGTTCAAATCTCTACTCTTACTCTAACTGAATGAACTTGAATAAATTATTAATGTTATTCAAGCCTACTTACTTTACTAGAGATATTTATAGAAATTATTCAGGTGCTATAATTAAAAAAAATAATTCTTATGAAGAAATTGCTGCTTACTCAGTTCCCACATAGTGTTCAATCTATCCTCATCTGTCTTCTGTACCTAGTAAACTATGTAAATACATAGTTACCTCTCTCTATTGCTATGTTCCAGCTCAAGAGCAGACGCATGCAATGTATATATGATATCATATATATATATATATATATATATATATATGCTTTCAAAATGTGGATACTAATTTGACTATGACATATTGACTACCTAAGTTCTCATTTAATATTTAATGTTTACTAGCAGATAGCACCAAGTTATTATAGTGATTTAACTTGTAGTCTAAGTGAACACTTAGTGACCACTTCCTTGTGGAAAAGGGAAGACTAGTCATGGAAGCAGAAATTTTGTTGGCTGTATAACTTCCATATAGTTCCTTGAAGTCTCTCTCATTGTTTATAAGACAAAAATGAGACCCCCATCTTTTTGGTATTTATATTTGATCAGAGCCTTTCCTCCATATTCATTTGTACTTAGATTTACTACCGGAAGTGTTCAGTGATTCAGAGACAGCCCACCGAAGTAATTACGAGTACAGATGGGTACCCAGCCTTACAGAGTCTCTCACTATCTAGATGTAAGATTTTACCCCTAATACCAGCACTGAAAATTATAATCACTTCTACGAGGCCTGGTTGTCACCTGAGACTGCAACGCACATTGATACCACCATTACCTGCTCTCCTCCCTCACCACAGGAAACCGCGTCAACCTAGATGAGCCAACTTCAAGATTTCTGTCCTCAAAATGCTTGGTATCTGGCTTGTAAAGCATTCACTGTCTTCTGAAATTATTTAGTTATTTTTCTAAACTTTTTAATCGCAAGAACTTTTTTCTTTCTCTAAGTATAGAAATAAATATAGTAACGGTAATTTTACTACAATTCACTTCTTGAAAAATATAACTTAATACTATGCTCTTAGTAGGAAATCAGTAAATCAGTTCTGGAATAAAGGAAAGAAGAAAGGACAAAGAAATGAAAAAATGGGGGAAGGAAAGGAAAAAGAAGGAAGAAATAAATATAAGAAGTTAATTTATGATCTTTAGTATTTCCTGATTTCTGATATATGCCACTACTTATGCCTGGAAAAATATACTATTTCTTCTAAAGATTTATCCTTGTGTGTTCAGGAAGTTTTATTTAACATTATAATTAAATCAAGACATTATTAATTTTAAAACAACCCTTTGTATTTTACTTTTCATGTAAGTAGGCAGGCTATAACTCATTTTTCATTTATTACTACTTGATTAATTGACTCTTATAAAACAAAGTGATCATCAGTTTGCTATTTTTAGTGTATAGATGTGCTGCACACTAGCATTCATTTGCTTTCCTAGTAGCAGTAGAAACCATATAGAAATATTATTTCAAAAGATAATTGAAATGATTTTTGACTGTCGTTTCATCTGCTCTACTTTTACTGCTATTATTCTTCAGGAGTGAATAACAAAAAACTTTTTAAATTGCTCTCTTGAAACAAAAAAAATTTGAAACAGTTATCTCACAAATATGACTAAAGTATGTCAACTATCCTGATAAAAAAACATAAGATATTTCCATCCTACAGCTATTTCATCAGGTTTTTAGTAGAACATTTTAAGGAGTAATAGAATAACACATTAGCATCAGTATATCTAGCACAGAAGAAAGCTGACTCTTTTTAAATTAGGCAAATATTTTTGTAAATGAATACATTTTTAGAATAAAACCTGAAAACTCAGAAGGACTAGGAATGGGAGAAATGGAGGTTGCATAATATATACTTCAGTAGAAAAAATATATGCTAGTGTTCAACATCACAGTACAGAAAATATATTTATACATTTAAAAAAGCACTCAAAGGGAGAAGTCCATAGGATTTGAACATAAATGTTTAAGATGATGGAAACACTATTTATTCTTACTTGATCATTATACATATACACAAAATATTGACTTTCTACATTTTACCCTATAAATATGTACAATCATTATGTGTTAATTAAAACACTTTTTAGAAATCATTTAAAAGATGGAAGAAAAAGAGGAAGACTCAGGATAAATTCTATGAATGGCAGGATGCCAAGTCAACAGATATACAAGTGAAATTATCCCAGGCCAATGAGTACGTACAGCTCACTGCACTGTGACATCTAGCCTAAACCTCCAGAATCATGCTTTTCATACAATGTTCTAAACATTTTTCTCACTTTCTTATCAGGTTCACACTGAGCTTACAAAACAGAGCATCTTGTCTTTTTCTTTATTCACATCACCTATTAGCAAAATAAATGAACTAATGATTTTAAGCACTAAGAAAGCTGTTCACATTGATGATATTTATACTCAAAGTCTTTAAAAGGTGAAAAGTTGTCTCGGGTTCTATGACAGAAATATCATTCCAATCACTTATGACGTTTTCGTACTGTTCATAAATATTTGCCCAGTATACATAGTTACACACCACACAACAACTTGTCAGTCAATGATGGACTACAAATATGAAGGCGGGCCCCTGAGATTCTGTGACCTGCTGACATTGTAATCATCTTAGTTTGTGATGATGTTCAAACAATGAAATTGCCAAATGGCACATGTCTCAGAACATACTCCACTTATTGAGTAATGTATGGCTGTGTATACAAAACACAATTGCATGTGACCATAGTAGTACAAATTGTGACAGCATTTGCCTCTTAAATTATATGCAAATATATTCAGTCTTCTGTGAATTATTGATATAGTGATATGTACATAACGTCATCCAATGATTAACCTTTCAAAAGTTATTGACATACTGTTAAATCACTAGTATTTCTCATTACACAAATGACACACTTGCTAAACATAATTTAAGTGAAAAGTTTAAAGAACATTTTTGTCTTTTCAAAAACTTTTGCTAAAATTGTAAAATTATTCTGTATTCTATTTCTGCTCTTTAATCAAATAAACTCTTTCCTTACTTGCTTAGCAGCAATTGGATAGAAGGAATATTGCATTACTTCCAGACTCTGCTTAAGTAAAAAAATATTTTTTACCATTTTAAATTGATTTTGGAATAGAAAAATACTCTTTTATTGGCAAATGTATTTGTTTCTCTACTAGGCCTTCTATTTGAGACACACAAGAGGTAGAGAAAATAGAACAGATATTCAACAAAATAAAAACCTATTCTTCAATTCAACAAAGATTTGCTTTTTAATATTAGAACAAAAGTCCTTTATAAGCAATATGATTTTGCAGACATTGAAAAGTCAATGGATTTAAACATAAAATACAAGCATTTGAAGCTTGTATTTTAAGATGACAAAACATTCTAAAATGCAACCTATCCAGTTCAACCTGTGTGTAGACTGACACTATCCTTAAAGAATAAAATTTATTGCAAAAGGAAAAATGATTCATAGTTGTTTTTCAAATGATATTATCTATTAAACTTGTTCTGGCCTTAATACACTTCCCCATTTTCCATATTATTTATTTCCTCTGTGTCTAAATTGAGTTTTATAGTTCAACAGTACGACGACTTCAGTATTCCCAGTGGAAAAATGCGTTATTGGAAGAGTATAATATAATGTTGTGTCTCTAGAGAGTGAAACAGAAGCATCATATTCATTTACATTTCAGTGGAGTCTCTGGGCTTGGCTGTCAGCATTGCACTTCATAACAGGCTTGATTCATCAAGCATACACTGACTGACTATCGGGTGCCAAGTGACACGACTGATGGTGACCATCAAAGGCAGAAGGAACAACAAGTTTTTGTTGGAGGTTGTCCATGATCTGAATGGGAATCCAAAACAAAGCACACACACACACACACACACACACACACACACAATCACTCAACACAGAAACTTGTGCAGATTACCACAGTCTAAACCTTAAGATGCCTGCCAGATCTAGTAATAGGAGGTCCAGCAAAACAAGACAAGTTTACACAAAAGGTATGTCTTCACTTAGAGTATTTTTTTCTTTCTTTCTTTTGATGGTACTGGCTATCAAACTCAGGGCCAAACATATGTGATGTGAGCACTGTACCACTGAATGATATCCAAGGCTTTTGGAAGTTTTCCTTTGAAACCATAGCTGGCCCTGTTGTCCAGTTTGGCCTCATTTATGAGGTCTTTTTGCCTCAGCCTCCAGAGTAGCTGGGATTATAGATGCATGCCATCACACCTGGTTTCATTTGGATGTTTAAAGAATTAACATGTCCAATTTTTGGGACAAGGTTGTGAAATGCAAACAGATCAAAACCAAAAATATCAGCAGGTGAAAACAAACATAAGTATCAGTAGCATAAGATTGGATGACTAGAGGAGACAATGTGTTGAGAACTTGTAATTCCCCACAGAAAAGTCAGATAGAGGACTAAGAACAAATAAAAGAAACAGTGAACACTTTGTTTGCAAGAGATATGTAGTCTATTTTTACTTTCTTTCCCTTTGTTTAGCTTTTGGAACACTTTATATATTCTTTCCAATAAGAGATTTGGTGCCCTCGTTCAGTTTATATTCCCTTAAGTAAATCTTCTTCTCAACTCATTGATTCTATGGTTTCAAATTCAGTGGTTCAATCTCTTTTCTTTACCTCTAAAGCCCATTCCATTTCTTTCATTTATCAAACAAAAGACGAAACATCACTGTTCTGTCAGTGCATGTAATTTTGGATCACTTTATAACAGCCTTGTTTTTTAGTTATGTTTAAACACTTAAATCTAAATAGTAGATAGAGGAAAAATTTAATAAGCTTCATTCAGCTTAATATGATCCACCTCCCATCATTAAAGCATTAAATGAAGGGATAATCAAATAAGAAAACACAGGAGAGAGGAAATTATGAATCGCACAATTGAGAAAGGACATGCAGATGTTGAGGGATTAAAATTAAGCCAAAAGATGCCCCCTTGGTAACAAAATGGTCTTACGTGTAATCACCTGAATTGCTGACCAAAATACAAAAATAGGCCATTTTAATTCTGAAAAGCAGATACAGGAAATCATTATTAAATCTTAAGAAGCATGATATACTCCACAAAACTGGTATTAGTTAAATATTTGAAAACTAATGCTGAAGTGTTTATATTAATTAATATTTCCATCAATTTTCATTTTTAACAGACACTTAACATCAAAATTCAAATTGTCTATCTCATATCTTTACTCTCCTGTATGATTTGCCTTCCTCAGATCCTAAAATTCCCAACATTTTCAGTAGTTTCTGACATAGTGATATTAATTTCAGTCTGATATAAAATAACTTCATCAAATCAGATATAACATTGACTTGCTCAGTTCTTTCTCTATTAATTCAACAAGTATCAATTAAGCCCTTCAGCTCAATACACTGTACCTTTGTGTTTTATGTGCAGCCCACTAAATAATAAGGTCCTCCCAAAAACTACCTTAAACATATACATGTAATTGTGTATACATATATTAATATTTGTGTGCCTCTTTGGAGCATAAATGAATATGTGAGTTTTCTTATTTTTTCAAAGTAGTTTTAAACAGGGTGTTTAACAGGAAGTGTCTTTTACTCTATCTTTGAACAGATAGGAAGGGTTAGCAGATCCAAGGTAAGAAAAATGGCTTTACCCCTTTCTCTCCTTGGCTCCCATGACTTATGCCAACCTTCCCAAAAGGAGGTTCTCTCTGACCCTGGGTCTAGTCAGCCAAGCATGGTAACATCAGTTTTCCTTGAATCAGTGGGAAAGACTAACTGGCATGTTTGGTGAGATAATTCTTCGTCATTTCAATAAAGCATGTGAGACATTTCCATCCCATTTCACCCAAAGTTAGAGAGTCACACATCCTCCAGGTCAGTCTGCAATCTAAAGAAAGAGATTCGTGGCTCAGAGAGGATGGAGAAAGGACATGTCAAGGTTTATCTAACACAGAACTGAATAAATCAAGCATGGCTAACTGACTGGATACTACCACTGCTGCTTGGAAATGAAGCAGCAGTACTGAGTACAGAAAGGAATCTGGTCAACTGAAAATCTCCCTTCCCTGAGAGAATACAACTTCCATGGAGCCTTGATAGCAAGTCACTCAGTTAAGTCATAATATAGACTTGAGGTCGTCAGCTATGTTCCAGTCGTCAATTCTCACTGGCCTCTGTTTTCTTATTTAAAAGTAGGGACAATTCTAACTGTATTGGTTCTGATGTTGTTAGGACTATAATAAAGACTGAGTTACTATCTATCAGGTGTTTTAAACATGTTAGTACCATATCAGAGATAAAACTCAGAAATACATTGATAAGAGTAAGTGTGCCATTTCTAAGGAAGAATAAATTAATAGGTCAATTTATCTCTCAATTCTTTCAAATATGCCCTATTCCTTTTAGCAATTGTTTGTGAGTCTGTTTATTTTTTTAATTGCCTTCAGTTGAATAGCTAGCTAGCTAGGGAAAATAATAATGCTTAAGTGAGAAACACACAGCAGATGGCAGGAAGTATACAAAAGAAAATTAGAGTACAAAGTCAAAAGAATATGGTTATTTAAGGAATTGGAAAATAAGTGAAGTGCTGTTTGTAGAGAAAAAAATATAAAAAGATATAATGTCTGGAATTATTTAGATCTGCTTGTAAAGTTTGTTAAAACTTTTTATTATTTTTTATATTTAGTGTTTGAAGTTGAAAAGTTAAATTATAGCATAAGACTCAAAATACACTAAATGATTAAATAATATTAGAAAAAAAATAATCTGGGATATAACACAATTTTCCATAGGAAAAACTGCTCAGTATGCTTAAAGAAAATCATTAAGTAGTTGGGGCATATTTTACTTTCTGGTGATGGAAAGGACTAATAAAATGTAAACATTCATAACTGATAATTTCAGCAACTATGACATGTTTTACATCAATCACATATGTATTTTTTCCATTGCTTCCAACAAACATAGAGGGTACCAGTGCTCTCTAGTGTTAAAGGTTATAGTTGTTTCAGTCCCAAGACATGAAACAGACCTGTGGTTTCAAGAAATATTAAAGACCTGTTCATTTTCCAAAATGTGACACAAATTTCATCTCTGTTAACCAGAAAATAGTCCCTTTTTCTAGTGGCCCATTTGAGAATGTCAGGAGGAACAATTTCTCAAAATACTTTGCCACCCTGCCAGCTGAGTATGGACTGAAACCTCCAAAAACTGTAAGATAAATAAACCTTTTCTTTCTTCATTTTGGGTGTCAGGTATTTTGTCTCAACAACTAAAGAAAAGTAAACAAGACACCATAGAAAATGAGTGTTTGTATGTGTTGAAGACAGGGAAGTCATCCTAGATAAGTGACACATTCTCATCTCTGGGCCAGATGAAACATCAAAATTTCACCCTTCCAAGAGAATACACATAAAAGTCATATCCTGGCTTAGTGTTCTGAGCAGGTCTCCCTCAAGAGGTTAAGCCTGAGACACAGTGGTAGAAACAGACTTCTGGGTGATACCAGGAGCTATTTCCAAAGCACCACACTTATAAGAGCAAAGCACATTTAGCCTAAGGGAAGATTTCCAACCTTTCTTCATCCCCTCCTAGGTCTAGTAATCACTTATATTTTTTAAAAAAAATACTTCGATAAAAAATTGAGGAATTAAAACCTTTACTATAAACTTACAAAATGTTAGATAATGATCTTGCTCAGGCTTTTAACTATCTGTTATGGAACTCTGACAAACAGTGGTTACTCCGCTAGCTGATTAAACATTCCTAGAGCAACTGCCACTCTTAAAACAGAAAACATGTTTTCCTAGCATCTCTGGTGAATCCCTAATGGGATCTTGACCGGACATACAGCTGTAGTCCTTTATGGAGACTGATCTCTGGTTGTCTGGGCCAGCAGAAACTGAGAACAACTGAGGGGTCATGGCCATGGCTACTCTCAGTGAATACCCCAAAGGTTCCTCAGTGGAAACTGGCCTAGCAACAGAAAAATCTCCACTTATTTATCATTTTTATCTCTCTCTGCTAGTAAACTAGAAATTCTCCCTAAGCTTTTCAGTGGATTTTAGAATCATTTAGACTACCCCTCCCTTAAGAAATTAGGCTGAGGCATCTTGCAACAATTCACATTTCACAGCACCTAGCAGGAGAACAATTTACATTTGTCTTGCATATCCTAACTAACAGTAAGAAAGAGATTTCAGTTAACATTTTCTTTCATGTGTACATAGAAAACTAATGTGACCTTACAAACATGTAAAATGTGATTGCTAGATGACAAATATAAGTTTAAACTGTGCACTTCAAAGACATAAAATTTAGGTAAAGTATAGCCTTGTCCTGCTGTTAGCAAGGATTGCCAAGGTTATTAGATAGATAACACAAGTGTTTTGGAGACTTCTTTACCCTAGGATGCAGAGTGGAATTCCTCAAGTCAATTGTTGCTTTTGTCTACCTCCAAAGGTGATATCCTTCACAGCACAGCTGGAGGACTGCTCTAACTACTTTCAGCTCACATTTTATGTGACCCTCTTTCAAAGAACAAAAAAGTAATAGTTTATTACAAAGTTATGCTTCCGTCTTTAAACATTCCTGTCACAATTAAGACTAGTTGAAAACTGTGCTTTGTTCATATGTCTCTCTCAGTGACTTAACGTAGATCATAGTAGAACTGAACAATTTTCAGATGACCCTGATAAGTACATTGATGTCTTTAGAGGATTTACTTAGACCTATAAGCTAGGCAGGAACTGATATGTTAATCTTAAATCAAACATTGACTTCCAATGAGAGACATGCAGCATTACAAGTTGCTATTGCATTTGGGGATTAATATCATGTTGTTAAGTTTAAACAGTCAGATGATAGGCAGCCAGGGGAATAACCAGTTTCCACTGAAACCCAGACATTCCCTACTCAAGTTCCCTGCTACCTAACAGCCAGACAGAAGGCTGGAGCAGGAGACATTTTCAAATGTATGTTCTTGAAGGTCTAAGAAGGACAAAAAATAAGCCCTCTAGTTATTTTAAATTGTCAACTATTTGTTAGGAGAAAGATGAAAATCCCTCTAACTTGTTAGATTGTCTGCTAGAGGCACTGATAAAACATATGTCCATAGCTCCTGATTCAGTAGGACAGATTTTGCTTAAAGACACATTTATTACTTGGTCAGCCCCAGATAGTAGAAGAAAGTTGCAAAAGATAGCTTTTGCTCCACATAGTTCGCTTGACACATTAGTAAAACCTGCCTCCTTAGTATCCCATACTCAGGACTGGGAGAAAGCCGAGAAGAAAATACAGAGACCAAAAAGTGGTTGTCTTTGTTACAGCCTTAAATAAAACAGACCTTAAGTCTGACTCTGGGGGATCCAAGAACTCAGTGACTGGACTCAGTGATGCTACTGTCCCACCTTAAGAGGGATTCCCTTAACAGGCTCCCCAAGCCATGCCCTGACTGCAAAGGTTGCCACTGGAAGTGAGAATGCACTCCAGAGCTCAGATTCTTCTCCCTAGCTCACCTAGGAAGATTAATGGGCCTTGGAGAACTCTGCCTCCTCCCTCTGGCCAGACTGTCCTCTCTACCTCTCATCTCTATGAAGGAGTGCTGAGTAATCATGACTATAGACTGGAAAAAATAAAAGCCTATTGCTGGACATGTCTCTTTGTCCTTCTCCAACTCTGACCTTCTTCTAAGCATCTTTTCTCAGATTTTTTTTTTATTGGTACCAGGGATCAAACTCATGACCACTTGCTTGCAAGACAGGCACTTATGCTGCTGAGCTAAATCCCCAGCCCCTAAGCATCTTATCTCAATAAAAGCAGTCATCAGAAGCATCAGTTACAGTTTATGGTGTAACTGAGATAACTTTTGCTTCACTCATTCATTGAAGTTAGGCCTAAAAGCCCAAATCCCATCTTAGACAGATTTCATCCTGTTTAAATACTGTAATAGATATATCCAGGTTTCCAATCAATCAAAATGATGCTGAGACTGGTTTTTACATATGCAATACATATTGCTCATGTACAAGAATTTAGAGTTTTTCATTGGTCAAAATAATGTATTAATTTAGTCATCATCATAAGTCTTCAGAAACTTAGGAATTATAACTAAAACTAGAGGGACTTATGACAAAATATCAGACTCCATTACTAAAGGAATCTAAGAGCCAATGGGTTATAATTGCTACCTCTTAAAAACAGTGTCTAAACTTACCTGTCAGCTCTAATGCTCATGTTTTGATTATTCATGCTCTAATTTCTCAGAAAATTTGCTCTTGCCTAGAAGATGCCAAATCCCGAGTAATCATACAGATAAAATCAATAACAAATATGCTAGATTCCTTTTTCCAGGATCTACAAGATCTTGTCCAGAGAGACACGTATGTACAACATATCAAGGCCTTAGCTAACTATACTCCATTGGCCTTGAATGATACCACAGCTGGTCTCTCTTCCCTAAATAAAAAAAAAATAATGAGACAAGTCATTCTCTAAAATCAGATGTCATTACACATTCTAAGAGCAGCACAGGAAGTACTTGTACAATTGTAAACACTAAATGTTTCATGTACATTTCTGATCTTTCTGCTAATATCTCAATAGTTTTCCAAGATACTAGATGACAAATCAATGACATGTCACTCTAAAATTCCCTAGACTTCATCCTTATCCTCTTTATGGGAAGTCTTTACTGAATCCTCTTGGTAGAAATCTTTGTTGACTGTGTTCATAATTATCCTATTGATCCTATTATTTGGCTCATGAATGCTGAATTGTTTCATTGACTTTGTCTCTAGACTGAAAGCTGAAACTTCTTAATATCTATTGAAAGCCTTGAGAGAAACCCTCTGTAGAGTATCTCTGACTGCCAATCAACCACTAGACCCTCTTCAGCCTGAAAAAGCCAGATTGGTCATTGCCCATTACTCCCTCACAGCAGTTTGGAGTACTTCTTCAGAGAGGGGAATGTTATAGACAACAAAGTTAGATTAAAATATTATAGGCAGCCAGATAGGGATAGTCCCTCAAGGAGTCAGTGCAGAAGACAATTTACTTTACAACTGTAAGGGAAGCAGGCACCTCAGCTGAGGGCCAGACTTCAATACAAAAGGTAAAACAAATGGTCTCTCATACTTCCAAAGGATAAACATTAGAGGTCTATATTCTAAATAGGTATCCATCACCTTGAGAAAAAGGAAGAGCCACTAACCCAAACTCCTATAGGAAAAGTTCCTGTTCTATATTCATACCCACAGTTGCTACCCAATTTGCTTCTCCACTTGATCCCAATTTAATCAATTTTACTTGAGCAGTTATACTTTGCCCTACCTCATGCTCACCTTGCATTTCCCATTTTGACCTCACCTTGGACCCACCTCATGTCATGGATTTGCTCTATAAAAATACCTGGAAAAGACAGGGTCTTGACAACCCACTCGGGGATCTTTCTGTCTCTCTCTCAAACAGAGGCTTTCCTGTAAACAATTAAGTTTCCTGTAAGTAAGTTTTAACTTGGAGAATGGTCATATCCTTTTGTTTAATTTCATTGCCTCTACTATGTTTGCACGTCTATGACTGTAACACTCCAACCTGCCACTTTAAGACAAAGTAAGAATCTAGAGCACTGTGCAAAAAGTAATGACTATACTGTGGAATCATACAAGTGTATAAATCCTATTAGCATGCAGATGTGTTTGTGTACTTATACATATATAACAAATATATTTAATTTTACAATTCAGTTGCAAATTTTAAGGGACTAATATTACATGAAATATTGTAAAATTGTCTGATGAACTTTTATAACATGTGCAGGTAACAGATGTGAAGTGATAGATAGGAAGAGAAACATATATTTAAAGTTTTATAACTAGGAAAACTTCCAGATTCTTAGAAATTAAAGTTAATTTGGAGTACAAATTTTCTTACTATCTCTTCTAGAAGAGAGAGCTAGGAGACAATTCTAAACTATGTTTTATACCAAAGGAATTCAAATCACTTTCTCAGAATTTTTTTTTTGTTGCTACATGATAAAATATAGAAGTGGATCATAAGCGACTGAATATTTGGTAGTAGTTTCATAGGGTAATTTTATTTATTTTGGATCTGATTGTAAAAGCATTAAAGGATATTAACAGACTAGACATTAAAGAAGGAAAGGTTCAGGTCCTTGTTCACAAATATCACAGAGTATAGGAAGCCTATTTTATACTTTCGTCAAGCACTTTACGCTGTATGCTTCTTGGTCTTTACCCTCACATCCTCATTTCTCTGTAGGAGCTTCCTTCAGTAATCCCCCAAATAAACCAACTTCATCCAGATATTTGTCTCAGGATCTTCCCCCAGTGTCAGAAAGCTTTCATGATGTGATGTCCGCAACAATTCCTAATATAGAGTAGAACAGTTTGCCCAGGAAAATTAATTTGTTAATGGTTATTATTAACTAAAAGTTGATGGCATTTGACAAATCAGTTAATTGTCCTGTGCCTCTGAGTGAATGTATATGTAAATATGTATAAACTAATTTTATGAATATGCATAAATTTATATGTAACTATAAAATTTTATGTAATTTTAAAGAATGGACAAACCTCAAGGCAACTTCCATGTATATGGTTATATTATTTACTTTTTAAAGGATTTTTGAGGGCAATGTTTTGTAAGCCCAAAGGAAGTTCAAATTCCACTGAACAAGGTAAATGGATGTGACTTGATGCCAAATAGGATATCTGGATGAAGATTATGATTGCAATACACAAAGAGTAAAGGATCAATCTGGAGCCAAATTGGTGTTCAAAATTCTGAACACAGTGAATTGGGAAAAGCCAGTGCATTAATTGAGGTTGAGGGTGAAAAATAATTATTAATTATTATATTTTGCTTGTTGCCTTTCATTATTAACAAACAAGTATAGAGTGAAAACATTATGTGTCTATATCTATTACAGTGGGAAGTCACCAAAATATTTTTCTTTTCTTTTCTTTTCTTTTTTATTTTTTGTCTCTTTGAGAAAGGGTCTCACTAAGTAGTTCAAGACAGCCTTGAACTCACTTTTTAGCCCAGGTTTGCCTCAAACTACCAGAAATCCTCCTGCCTCAGCCTCTCAAGTGCTAGGATCATGGGCATTCCACCACATATGGCCACCAACACATTTTTAAATCCACCTCTAGATACAGTTAGTCTCAGTAGAATTTACTAAGCACCACAACTTCATCTATATATTGACAATAGTTAAGAATTTAAGTACTGGCTATGCTCTAGGCACTGTGGTAAATCCTCTATATAAATGGTCTTATTGAAACCTTACAACAAACTTGTGAATCAGTGTATTTCTCTGTTCACTCTGCAGATAAGGAAATAGACATACAAGGCCAATATAATATAACTGGAGTAAAGGAATATTTATTCCAGAGCTAGGAGGCTTTATTATCTTTAGATAAGAGCCCTCATGTGTACTCTATAGCTAAGAAGTCACCCACTCTCATGGGGATTTGTGTGAATGTACCTGTTCATTTGTGAAAAGAAGATATAACATGAGCTATGCAGAAAGCAAAATGGTAGTACTTTAGCAAATATTAAGATGATATTTACAAGACAAGTGAAGAGCTTTCCAGACAGTGAGTGCTCATTACATGGAGTAATACAAAAGAGGTTACATATAGCAGAAAAGCAACTTGAACTCTCACACTGGAACTTTCAGAAAAGTTAAACCTTTCAGAAAAAGTAAATATTGAGCCAACCTAGATCTTAAAAAAATTGGAGAAGAGTTATCTTTCTAGCCTATTTTTTACTTATATATTTCTATCACTACTGAGAAAATCTTATTTTAATCTTATTTAACCTTAATACTTTACTATGAGTTGGTACTATTATTCCCAACTCAGATAAAGAGACTATCAATAACTTTGTATGAACTGTGTTAAGAATTTCTGGGATCCACACTAAATTCTTGACTGACACCCAAGCATATTTTCTTTTATATTGGCTTATGCTAATAAGCACTTACTTGCTTCTCCTAGAGTCTAAGCATCTTGAAGACAGGCAGCCTGTATTGGACATAATTTTGTCCTTAGCACTTTCTATAATTTGGGGATTTCATAGGCACAAATTCCAATAATAATTAATAAATGGTACAGGGTTTCATTTTTTTTTATTCTCTCCACATACAAATGAAAGAGTTTCAACAAAGGAAGTTTTTCCTTGTGATAATGGAGGTCCTTAGATCATAGGGCTCTTACCAGAAAGGGTGTGAAGAGCTCCAGGAAGTGGGGAGAGTGGAAAGGAAAAGGGATGATAAAAAGAATAAAGATTATTAGGAGCATGTGGCAGTACCACACAGGGATGGAAACATTATGTACTGAAAATATGTACTAATAATTTTTTAAATGTAAGTATACACATGTTGAAGAAAGATTTTTCTAAAAATAAACAAATAAAAACAGACCACTTTAGCATTGGCATCTCTTTTACAAGTACTTTTTTATTTCCTAGGCCTTTGAATTGTCCAGTGATCCATGGTTGCATGCTCAGGTCCTTTCTATTCCTTCTCTTATTGCACAATTATTAAGGCGTAGGCCTAGTTCATGTGATGACTGTGCTAATCATTCATGCATTTATATTCCTAATCAGGACTTCTCAACTCTAGATGTGCACATCCAATGTTCTACTCAAAATATCTAAAGAGACTTTATAATAAATAAAGAATATATATATATATATATATATATATATATACATAAAGACTTCATAATAAATAAAGAAACTCAGAATTTTCAGGATTGTTCAGAATTCCTAAACAAGTGTTTTTTTTTTAATGTTTTTCTACTGTCTTTTTCATTTCAACATTGGAGTTTTCCTTATTTCCATTTGCCTTGACCAAATACTTTGGCTCACTA
Organism: Dolichotis patagonum; assembly: GCA_004027295.1. Classification (NCBI taxonomy): domain Eukaryota; kingdom Metazoa; phylum Chordata; class Mammalia; order Rodentia; family Caviidae; genus Dolichotis; species Dolichotis patagonum. The sequence continues at coordinate 15,966 of PVJX010038693.1, forward strand.
TTAATAAATATCTTTTCTTTTCTTCTCATTTCCCATCACTGGCAATATCTTTTGGATCCAATTTCAAAATGTACCTCCAACACCTATACATACAGTGATCTAAGTATCACTTAGCTCATGGATTTAGTTTTCTGCCAAAGCCTTAAAATTTGTTATTCTCATTACCCAGGTGTTTTTTTTTCCAAAATCACCCTCTTGAAATATAAAAATC